>CAKAKQ010033209.1:0-21780 GCA_916700675.1 Helicolenus avius
GGGGAGGGAGGAGGAGAAACGGGGCTGGGAGGAGTCCGACCCTCCTCCTTGTCCAAGTCCTGCTGCTCCTGTTTGGCTGTCGGACACTGAGGAGAGAAGAGAAGCAAGCAGGAAAGAAAGAGAAAGAAGCAATAGGTAAAGAAGAAAGATGACAGAGAAAGAGGGGAAGGGAAAAAGAGAGGAACAAGATTAACGTCATTATAATCAACAACATATATCCCTTTCATAAAACAGATGCAAAGCCTGGCTAACACTTGTCATTTGTAACTGAAAATCCAAAGCATCTATTAAACAAAGTGTGTAAATCTGAGACTCACTGACCTGTGGATTGCATTTTTAGTCTTTACGCACACACTGATATAAACACATGCACACATCTATCAGCTTTTTCACATAAATTCACACTTACATTACAACCCGCCGCCACAAACACACACCACAGCACACAGTGTGTCTTAACAGTTTCTCTACAAGGAGCATAAACACATTAGCCGAGTACACAAGAATGATCGACTCAGCATCACACAGGGCTCTACATTAATGCATCATTTTTTTATTTTTTTTATAAATCCCCATTTGAAAGGCATTACACCAGCATTATTATTGTTATTTCCATATATTTACATTCACTTTTTATTCATTTCATGGTGTGTAGCCGACATTTCACAAAGATGGGGAGTTTGGAGCCGGGGATTACCGGGGTTTTAGAGCAGTAACTCATTTCCAAAGAGGACAAGGGGGTTACAATGACTGTGCTGTGATAGGAGGAAGTTTTATCCTCCATCACTCGGTATGTGTTATTCATCTGGTGTTTGGCTTGTCAGCATTATATTGTGCAAGGCACTGAGCCACCAAGCTGATCACTTGTAAACTCTTTGAATATGAGCTTTGGCTAAATGATAACAAGAGCCACAATTAATTACACTGTGGTTTAGTGAAGTTAAGGGAGAGCTTGGTCATTTTACAGCCAGGGTTTGGGGTTCAGTCACCATAAAAGCTACTAATAGTTAAATTGCATGCACTTAAGACCCTGAAAACCTCTATTTTTTAATCTGAGTGACAGAATCTTACATAAGCACACTATTTTCTGCCAAAGTTAGAACAGTTTTGTTCATTACACATTTGAGATTTGGACGGGGCTCATTTTGAAAATGGTGATGTCACCTACTTCTGTGCACCAATCGGGATATAGCAACTTTGAATCTGAATCAGATGATGGTGTTTTTTTAATTTTTTTTTTAATTTTAATTGTTGCTTATTGAGTCATGAATATTTAATGTGACAGAAAGATTTAAGATTTGAGTCTTCAGGAGCTTTAAGAGTTGAGAATTACCCTAAGTCCCTTACATCTGGGGATGTCACGAGAACCGATAATTCGCTACCAAGTCTATGCCAATATTCTGAAAATGTGACGGTACTCGTTTTTCTACAGTACCGTCAGGGTACGAGACTATCGGTGTCTTCCCAGGGACAATAGAAAATGTGTTTGGCATGCCGAAAACTCACTATCGACACATACAGGGGACGCACCCTAATTGTTCTCTGATAATGCTACAGTGCAAACTACATGAAGCTAACAGATAACGTTAACGATACGTGCAACTGATTTACATTATAATGCGCTCAGGCTCTATTCAGAAAAAGAATTGCATTTGGCAAATGTAAATTTGCGTTATCATGATTTGTTCAAATATGATCTTGTAAATGTAGTTTTTGGTGCAAACTTGAGTAAATCCAGTTGTTTGAAGGAGATGTTTTCACAGTAATATAAAATAGAGAATAGAGAGGGAATTATGACCTGTTTAACTTCCTAACAGTATACAAACGGTAATACAGAAGTGTATGCTGAAGTACATGGGATTTATCTGTTTGACTTTGGATATTTTACCGGTATTGAATTGGGTATCGAGGATCGTGGAATTTCACTGGTATTTGTATTGAATTTTTTGATATTGTGACAACCCTACTTACATTTATTTGTGCATTCGTAATCACTATAATGTAGATATTTGAAACAGTCTTGAGTTTCCATTGGGAAGCAGATTGAAAAGTTAAGTTTGATGTGGTTGGCTGTTTGTCTGTTTCAGGAAAACCTCTGAGAAGCTGAGCTATGGCTACAGTTGTTAGCTATACAGCTAATGAAGGCTATTTTTCTACAATCTGTGAGTCACCAATAGTAGTTAACAGGCTAGCCACCACATTTTTACAAACCACATATTTACGAGGGTATGGCATGTGCAGTGTGTTAAACTTTGGGAATAGCCGCCACCAACTACAGAAGAGTAACCATACTGTTGGAAAAGCATTTACACAACATGAATCCATTAAATGGCTCCCGCCTTAAAAAAATGCGACAAAGAACATTTTTAAAGTGCATTTTACTATATAAAACAGACAGAAGGATTTCCATTTTAACACACCAAGGAGCCAGCGCTGGCACAAACAAAACACACAGAAGTGGGTTTGAGCGGATATGTGTGTGTGTGTGTGTGTGTGTGTGTGTGTGTGTTTCCTTGTGTCCTAGGGTAGCGGAGTGTGAAAATATAATGAGGGTGGGACAGCATAGCGCTGTCTGGGGCAAGTCATACTGAGGCGACTTCACAAAAAATAATAGCAGAGAAATAAAGTGATACCTCGGTGCAACGTGAATAAGCAGGCTGGTTTGGTTATGGTGCGTGGGCACGTAAGGAGAAGTTTAGAGCGAAGAAGACGGGAAAAAGGAGAGGAAGTGAGAGACCGGGGGTTGGTGACGTGGAAAGAGAAACACAAAGAGACAATAGCATAGAGGAAAGAAGAGAGAGACCGAGAGGGAGAAACTAAAAGGAGTGAGACGAAAAAGAAGATACAGAGAGTACAGTGTGACAGATTGGAGATATTGGCATTTTTATGTTACACAGGATGACTGCATAAAGTTCCCTACACACGACACCCAACTTGTCTCCGGTTGAATCCAATCTAACTTTTTGAATAGATGGATATGTCCTCCTACAGTTTCAACAAAGCTTTGGAGTGAAAGTTAGGGATGCACCAATACCGATAACGGATCGGATATCGGTGACAATGGGGCCAATCTACTCAATTCAATTCTATGTTCATATACCATATACATTATATACTGGCATTTTCATTCCTGTTTTAAGTTTTGAGCAATTTTTTGCTGCATTAAAAGGGTTTAAAATTATACACATTGTAATTTCTGTTGCTAGTGTACTATTTATTATTTATTTTATTATCATTAATAATGTATTTATTTGTTATATTTTGTTTTGCAAAGTTAGGAAAGCAATGTTTAAGTCAAGTCTGATGTTTCCTTACAAAAAAAGAATGATCCCAGTCACTTCCACACAGTGAGGCATATAGCTTATTGACTAAAAACTGGTATCTGATCGATATTCAGTATCGGCCGATACCCAAAGTCCAGGTATTACTATCGGTACTGAAAAAGTTGGTGCATCCCTAGTGAAAGTTGAAATGTTGACAAGGGGAAAAACTGAGAAGAAGAAGAAGAAGAAAAGAACTATTTCTAATGTTAAAATCCATGATTCTACTGAGTGCTATGTGCTTGGTCATGTGCTGAAAGAGGCAAACTTTTTAGGGTCACGAGAAGACATTTCTTTCATATAAACAGTAGGGTAAAATATACAGCTCCTCTGGCCAATAAAAGGGTTTAAAAAAAATTATTTAGTGCCAAACTTCATGTAGGATTAGAGGTCGACATTATGCACATTTATGCCTGCATGCAGGGTCACAGACTTCATGTTTCGGAGCGTATCATCCACACTGAGAGGTTGAGTTCATCATGCAAAAAAGGCTGTTTGAACTGTAGCCAGAGTGAATTTTCAAATAGTCATCCAGTGTTGACTGACAGATAGGTCATGTGGTCAAAACACATACTGTAAGCCTCAGTAAGCTTTAGTCTTTTATGATTATTTTCTCATTATTATGGGTGTCCTTGAGGTGTAAAGGGGCCTGCATGTGTGTCTGTGTGTGTCCACAGGAGTCTTATGAAGCATATGTCCCGATCCCGGACAGGGACCTCGAACAGCTGACAAACACACATACTGTAGAGGCAAACACACACACATGCAGAGCTTTCTCATGCAGGCAAAGGTCGACCCTTGGATGGAATCATTAACATTGTATGACATATCAGAAATAAATATATCCCCTTTATCTGAGGTCATATTTCTTCTCTTTATGAATTCATAATCCTGGTTTTCAACTATATAAATGGAATATTTAGTTTCGTCTTTATCAACTTGTGTTGCGACCCTCAGTTGCTGAAAATCTTCTACTGTCGTCAACATTGTACATATTTTCTGGACAGCGTCGTCGTGAACTTAAATAACGAGTAGGTAAATATAATTTACAGCTCGATAGGTGGCGCTATTCTACAAGTCAGAGTTGGCCCTTTGAAATCTGGCATCCAAACGCTGGTATGCCATTGGCTGCCATTAAACTTGGCATGGTCCAGATTCCCTGGCATCATTACTTTGGCAACTACCAACCACAACAGGAGTCCATACCCGCTGTGTCCTGCTGCACAGTGCGTCTGTGTGTGAGTGTGTGCAAATGTTTCTAAGTGGTTGTGTGTGTGGATTTAGTGTAGAGTGTTCTAGTGTGCATGCATGGTGAAGTGTGCAAAAGTGCATACTGTATGTGCATATGTATACTTTTGTATAAGTGATCATGAGTGGGACAAAGTATACTGTATATATACGCGAGTGTGTGTGTGTGTACGTGTGTGTGTGTGTGTGTGTGTGTGTGTGTGCAAAATTGGACAGGAACAAAGCCAGATGTACAGAGATTTGACAAGGCCCATCTGTGATCCTTCTTCAGCCCAAAGATGCCCATCCTGCTTTATTTCAAAGTACACACACACACACATAAACATACACATACACACACACACACACACACACACAGCCAATAATCAAAACACAGTGAAGCGTGTAGGACAGGAAGACAAAGAAAGGAGGAAAGACAGCGAGAAGCAAAGCGAGATGGGAGTTTGGAGTGAGAAGGAGAGATACCGAGATGTGATTATGGTATCAGCGCTGTTTGATATTGTGTTGGTTAAATATTGACTCAGATTTTTATATTTAATTAGAGGCAGACACACAAACACACGTGATTAGGGCTATCTGTCACATCAGCCTGGATTGGGTATCCGTCTGCAAGTGTGGCTGAGTGTGTTTGTGTGAGACACACAAGAAGAACAAACTCAATATTACACCAACGTTGTCTGAACATCATATAATCCACAGCTCCATTTCACTTTTTTTGTGCATACTTGCAGTTTCATTTTCAGCTGGTGGTGCACTGGCATGGTCCAGGGTCGCCATGCACTGCCAAAGCAGAAGGTGTCAAAATGTTCCAGATTCAGTGTTACTCCCAATTTTCCTTTAATATATGACAACCGTGTACAAACTAGTTCTCCCTCCACTCTCTGCTCCCTTCCATCTGTTTGGTCCTCTATGCCAGTCCTCCTATTTTTCTTGCTTAGGTTTGTTTTGTGCACTTGAACAAACAGCTATTTCCTTGTAAATTCTCAGAGCTATTGATCAAAGCTATTCCAGCACGCAGTCAAAAAGTAAAATATTTCTACGACTGCTTTTCTACATCTGCGAACCGCTGGAATACAACAAAACTTCCCAAATTGACGAGTGTTTCATGAAAAGCATCGACATCAGATTGCTTTTGCTTCGTTCAAAGCTTTTATCCACAGAGGCAAATTGCACCTCCCCCCTCAAACCTCCACCCCCACCTGGTAGAAAAGGAAAAACACAGCAGCGCAGACACAGCACAGCAAAGAAAAATCCATCACGGGAGAATTTCCTGAAAAGAATTAACTCCATTGATCACACAGATGGCACACTATCTGAGAGAGAGAGGGAGAGAGAGACACGGAAAGAGTGAGAGAGACACAGATGGATGCAGGGAGATATATAGACAAGGATGGTGTGAGATGTGGAAGAAAGGAAGGAGGGAAGGAGTGTCGAGGAGGAAGAGGTAATAGGGTGAAAGAGGATGAGAGAGGGATGAGGTTTCTATTTCTGAGCAGAACATTCATCACAAGCATGAGTTTATTTTGGTGGTCTCTCTATCTCTCGTTCTCTCCCTATCTCCTATCCGGCACAATCTCTCCTCACTGGTGTTCATTTTTAAAATGTTAAAAGGGGAACTCCAATGATCCAATGATTCCCACATAAATGTCACTTTACTAGTCAGAGGGAGTCACAGGGGGCTCAGCTTGGGAAGACAGTTAAAGGTAGAAATGTGGAGTCTTTGGCGATTAGACCGCATCGTGACGTAGTCATGTTTAATGGGATAGTGATACCATGGTAAGTACGGGAATAATGGCTCTTTCAAAGGCCAAAGGGGTCTAATTAGCTAGCTATTAGTTGCATTATGGGAAATGTAGGATCCAGCTTTTAGGAGCTTAAGTATATCCTTAATTTAGAGATGCATTTCATCACAGTGGCTTCGAATGATCCTACACACTGTTAATGTTAACTCAACCACGACCTGTGGTATGTTTCAAGACATTTTGGGTAATCTGACAATTGAGTCAATCTCCTAAAAACTTGATGGATGTCAATTAGTGGTACAGAGGCTGGAGGAAGTAATCACAACACCTACCAATATTATGAAACCCAGTGCAATAGCCCTGCAAGAAACTGGCAACAAGAACACTTGTAGTGGATAAGTTTGTTGAGAAGTTTGTGTCAGAGAGGTGTTGATGCAGACTGTGATATTGATATATTGTTTTAAAATATAAGGGGAAAAGGTGTGGTGTGACCGCTGTCCTTCCTTGTTGATGCACGTTGTCTGTGTTTGGTGCATGTTGTCATGCTTTTAAAGACGGTCCCCGCTGACATATTCAACTTTTATTCTATTTTAACTTTTTTTTTGGATCTATTCCCCAACAAAGGATTTGTCCTCTTTCAAGTTGTCTTAGTCGTTTCATGTTGCTTTAAAACCTCACATATCAAAGTGCTGACTGCCAGACCTCTTTAATCGCCGGCTAATGCTGCTAATTGGAATTCAGCCGAACATGACAAACCTTTGTAGGAGTTTTTTTTTTTTGTAATAGTGATAAAGTTACCTCTGAGTTTGTCCTTGTCCAGTAGGAGTGTTTACAGGATTCTGTGTACCCCTGGTAGAATAATCCCCAATACTGCACACACCACTTGTTGATTGATGTCCCTGTCATTGGGTCGGCGGAGTCACATTTCCCCAGATATGGTCTGACTACTTCCTCTCTCCTCTGCCACTAACCCCCCCACACCCTACTGGCTCAGACCCAATATGCCCCTCTCTCTTTCTATCTGTCTGCCTCTTTTTCTCAATTTCTTCCTCTATACCTCCTTATATTAGCTTTCCTCTCCTCTGTTTGTCTTTAGCCCTGTTCTGTTTCCCATTACACCTTTCCATAGATATTTAATGGAAAGACAGGGAGGCATGTCATAGCTAATAATTTCACATAAATCATCTGCCTCCATCAGTCTCATACTTTTTGAACATATGAGACGGACAACGGGAGAAAGACATTCTTCAGTCTGCGGGGTAAACGTCACATTTGTTCCCACTTTTCACAAACAATAGGTGCAGCCCACCCATTTTGAATATTATCATCTGATTGAATGGGCGTTGTCAGCAGTAATCACCATACTAATGCTTCAGATGGGACCAAAATGCGCCTACTACATTGTGAAAGTGAAAGTGAAGCTTAACGTTGTGGATTGAAACAACACAGCTTTAGGTTTAGGCAACGCAACTACTTAGTCAGGTTTAGGAAAAAGTTGTGGTTTGGGTTAAAATAAGTATGGTAAAATAACTCATCCATGACTTTTGGTTTCACATGGGACAAAGGGTGAAAGTCCTATGTTTGTTTGACCCCAATCGCCACCATCCCGGGAGGACTTTGTTGCTCTTTATACTAATGTCACCTGACTTACAATTTTGCTCCCGTCATAATTACTACGGCCAGTAGAGGTTGGCCCCTCACTTTGTCTTCTTGTATTTGTATCAGTAACTACCTATCTGACTAAACAACAACGGCCTTCTGAACCTGCTAGTAGGTGTAGCAGGCCCATTCCAACCCATATCTATGAGGCTGATAACCACTGATAACACCCCTTCAATTGGCTGATAACATCCGAAGCGGTTGTGCAGCCACCCAGTACACCAGTAATCAAGATCAAAGATCAAAAACTATCGCTCTTGATATTGAACTAACATTCACATGCAGTTGATATCAGCCTCTAGCCAGATTCACTGTTTTGCTAGTGCTATCTCACGTTGTTGTTTTAGTCTTGTAGTAACTTATCTTAACTTATTTCAGGATGCTACGTAGCTAACTTTAGTATTTCTTCCACAACTGATAGTTAACTCAATTTAATAACTTGTTATTATAATGGGACGTCAGCAGGTCTTAAACATAAGCATTTTATATAAATGATGTGTCTCATTATGCAAGAGTCTGCATACTTGTTCATGGCATCACTTAGACCAATTTCAAGTAACAAAATGCTTCTTTAGCATAATAGCACAGATTTCGTGGAAACTGCTTACATTGATCACGGTTACACTGATCAACTGTTTATATGGAACAAAAAGCTTGGCACAGAAACTTTCCTGCACAAATTATTCTTGTAATTTTAAAAGCTTTTGGAAAATGCTGTAAATAATGTAACAAAATTCAGTAAATAGCGAATCTGTCCGTTTCATTACTTTATTTTCATGTAATAAATATACAAATGTAAATTAGATGGTAACCTGCATGATAAATGAAGAAGAAAGAAAAGAAAATTATAATAATCATCCACTTAGTGATCAATTTGAACCGGACATGTTGTGTACACTATAAACTGTTTTTACTGTATTCACAAATGTTAATGTCGTAGTTTTAAAGGTGTTCCGCAGCTGTTTTGGTGTGTTTCATTCCTTCATTATGTTTTCTGCTTTAGTGTCCAACCAAGAACAAGAAACTCAGTGATTTACATGCAAATCAATCATGAATATTTATTTATTCATTTACTTCTACATTTAAATAAATCCATTGTATTTCCAGTCTCTCCTTGAGAGGTAGGGTGGGTGAGATGGATCCAATGAAGGAAGGATAAGATGGTGGGATGGAGGACTTTGGGAATTGTGGATGTGAATTTTGTGACTGTGACTCATGTCATTGTGGGTGTGAGTATGTGTGTGTGTGTGGGGGGGTCATTGCACTCGGTCTCTCAGAGTGTGTGTATGTGTGTGTGTTTATGGCAGCGGATTCAGGGAAGTGTGAAGAGCAATTTCAAATGGTCATCATACCACTGAGAGACACAGAGACAGAGACAGAGGGAGAGAAAGGAAAGACCTCTCAGAAAGGAAGTCGAGCAGCACAGACGGAAATGGAGGCGCAGCGTGCGGGAAATGCTAAACACACACTGGCCCACACACACACACACACACACACACACACACACACACACACACACACACACACACACACACACACACACACACACACACACACACACACACACGCTCACATGGTGTCCAGAGAATTGGATTTTTTTTATTAAATTGCACAAAATGGTTCAAATTGTGATAATATAGTGAATTCTGAATGTCTTTGTTGTATGGGAGTTATAAGAATGAGCCACATGACGTACAATTTCAACTTTGTCCACAATAACATAATTGCCTCAAAGCCTGGCACAGTTTCTGTGGTCTTGCCTCACACTAGCAATTGTATTTCTATAGTATTATGTCATAATTGTAGCTTCAACCTTTATTTCAGGTGAAAAAAGACCCCACACTTAAGCGGTGGTTCCCTACTGGAGAGCTGTGGTCCAAAGGTGGACTGCTGGTTCACTGATTGAATGGGTGAGTGTGTATCAATTGTGTCAAAGGATGTACTTTCATTTTAACCTCTTCCACTCTTTGAGGGCGCCAGCATCCTCGGCCAACTTTACGGTCGCTCAGAGGCTGTAGCGGGCTCAGTTTTAGAGCTAGTGGTAGCATATGAAAGTAGAAAACTTAAAGAATCCATTGACCTCACTGCATAAAATGACCTGTGGTGACCTCTAGGATAACCAGAGCCTCATAACACTTTACAACCACAAACTACAGACCTAGAGCATTCAGAGGATGTATGGCTTTCCTAGGTAGATTGACAATAAGGGGGTTTCTAAGCAGTTTCTTAGTGTCTTAATGTGGTATTTTGGAGGGATTATTGATCATTTTTTATCAATTCTGGAGTGGTAAAGAAATGGTTAACTTTAGCACCAAATCTGTGTCACAAATGGTATCAACCCCAAAATTGCTGCACATTTTATGAGACATAATAGAGCATGGAGATCATATACTTTGATCATAATGTTCTAAACCCTTAAACCCTTTCACAATGTATTTTAATTAATAAATTAATTAATTATTTTTCTGATTTATGACTAGAACAAGTTGACACATAGTGCTGAGAAAAAACTATTTCAGGGATAAAGAAAGGGTAAAGAGAGTGTAAATTTACTCTATAAGTACATATGTTCCGACCTTTTTTTATCATTCATTGATTTTTCTAGCAATCTGCCCTATAGCCATATCTGATGCGAGATGCTGGTACAAGAAAAGATAAATCAACTCCTTATTTTGG
Organism: Helicolenus avius; assembly: GCA_916700675.1. NCBI lineage: Eukaryota > Metazoa > Chordata > Actinopteri > Perciformes > Sebastidae > Helicolenus > Helicolenus avius. The sequence continues at coordinate 10,646 of CAKAKQ010033209.1, forward strand.
AGGGCGTTCTGTGTAATATGCTAAAGTTGAGCCAACATTGTCACCTGCAGTGCCTCACCCCCCGAACATGGCAGCCAATAAGAGTGACGAACAACAAAGTCTTATTTCAATTAGAACAGAGTTGTGAAGAAAAGCCTGTCTGTGTGTGTCGGGCCAGGATCTTCTGGCTATGAATAAGAGGGAGGGATAAATCCATTGGGCCTCGGTGCCATTCAATTCTATCCTTCAGTAGTCCACAGCCAGGCGGCCAACTAGTAAAAGCTGCTTATAAAGAGGCTGAAGGACTCAGAGACTCAACTGACTTAAGTGACCAATAGGAACTACGTAGCTGAGGAGAGGAGAGGAGAGGAAATGAGAGAAGAGGAGAGGAGAGGAGAGGAGAGGAGAGGAGAGGAGAGTGGGATAAGCGATAAGATTAATTTCTTTAGAGGACAATAGGTAATCAAAGAGGGGAGGAGAAAAGTAAAGTTAGAGAGAGAGGAGGCGGGGAAGTGAAGGATGTGAAAAGGGAAGGACGAGCATGACAGGAAGAGGACAGACAAGAGATGAGCGGGGGAAGTGAGGACAAGGAAGTGGAGGAGGATGAAGAGGAGGAGGAGGGTAAGAGAAGATGAGTGAGGAGAGCAAATAAAAGAGAATCAGACAAGAGTTAATGGAGATAAATGTCGAGAAGAGCTGAGGAAAGAAATGAGGAGAGGAGTGGAGGAGTACAAGAAGTAGAGAGGAAGAAAACAAAACTGAAGGAGGGCACAGAGTAAAACATAACCCATCAGCATCCTTTTATAAATTGGAAGCTCTGAAATGATAAATGTGTGTGCCTCCATGCAGGTGCATTAACAAGCTTTATGTGTGGCACTGCATGTCTGACCTTTGTGGTTAAAAGGAGTGGTGAGGCATGTGTTGTCAAGACTAATATAAGCCATTATGTGTCTGCTCACCTCACACACACACACACACTAACACACACACACACACACGTTTACTTGCTGCGACACAGTTTGTGAACATGCGTCATTGATTGAACATGTCCCAGAGAGGGAGAGGAAGGAGAAATGAATGAGAAAGAGGAGTTGTGGGGAGATGGAAACAAAGGGGGAAAAAAGGAGCAGTTAAAAAGTTTCCATTACTACAACTTAAGACAGATTGATGAAGATGAGGGGGAAAAAGGAGAGAATAGAGGAGGAGCTCTCAGCAAGGTTTGAGAAACAAATAATAGAGCGTTGCATTTAGTTATATATTCGTCTTCAGTATAAAACATATTCAAGGACTTCTACACGTACAGCACAGCAATGAATATTCATTATGGGATGCTACGGGCACGGTGACAGCACTAATTCCATAAGGGTGGTAATTATTAGTAAAGACACTCCAGGCTCTTTGGGCAGAAAGGCATACACACACACACACAGATACATCCACATACACTTTCATTCTATAGGGTGGATGTACGCAACTAAAACCAACTTTAAAGGCAGCCCCGGGGTTTTTTGACCACATGGCGCTGTAGATCGGTGGTTTGACAAGCATCCCGTCATCTGCATAGAGTATCAATCAGGGCTGGAACGATATGCTTATCTCCTGATTCGATACTATCATGATAGTTGGGTGCCGATTTGATAAGTAATTCAACTTTTGGATGGCGACTCTACAAGTATTGCGATTCGATATTCCGATTTTTTGTCTTTTAACACTAGACCATGGGAAAAAGTTGAATCATACACTTTTAGGGACTTTTACTTTGGAAAATCTCTAAATTAATACAGTAAAAATGTTTGATTTTCAGCCTGAATGTAGTCTGAAATGTCCTGAAGTCAAATATATCAGTCATTGTCAGGCATTATGGAGCGATGTGTTTTTCTAGTACTGCCAGCATTCATAAATCTCGCTATTTCAAGGTACAAATATGGGACTTTTACTTGTGAATATCTCCAAAATTGATGGAGTCAAATGCTTGATTTTGTGTCTGTATAGTCAGAGATGTCCTGAAGTCAAATATATCAGTCATGTCAGCAAAGTATAAAAACATTTCCCCCAATTAGATGGTATTTTATTTTTAATTTATAAAGGACATGTAATGTTTTATACCTCTGGTGAATCCAATGAATATTATTTCCATATATGTGTTTTGTATGTACAGTTCCCTTTGTTAACACCTTATTTTGAAAACCGCACGTAGTCACACGTGTGTACTTCCTCTAACTTCGCCAAGTCCGTCTCCAGCATGTGTCAGTCAAAGAGGAGGACAAGAAGACCTCAAGCTGAGCAAGAACACTTTCAAAACGGTACTCTTGAAACCACAAGATTCAATATTGTTTGGTCCTGAGGATGCACACAATTCAATTTAGAGCAAAACTTAATTTGCAAAGAAAGCCACACAGGTTACCTTTAAAGTAAATCCATCAATAATGTTACATCCTGTTACAGTGCAGAACATGCAGCATCGACCATCTAATTGCAGCTCATTGATTTCCACTCAGACAAAATGCCACCACTCCTTAAGGCTGTTATTATGAGGCTTTTTTTTTTTTTCCAAAGGTTGAGCATCACTTAATTATTATGTTGACATGGCTGATGCTACTTTACAATAACAGAAGCACAAATGTTCCTTCCTTTGATGTTCCAGCAGCAAGCTGCGGTTATTTTCTTCCAATTACTTTGTCGGAATTTTCCCAGTTGAAAAGCGTTTCAGGTGCACGACGCCAAACAAAAAGCATGGCTGACTGTGACAAACTGATGTTTCTGATGCGTAAACACAATAAGAACTCTCAGCAGTGTAGCCTCCACTGTTTTCAGGCATTTTTTACGTTTTACCAAATAACTTTTGTGCAGTGAAGATAACTTTCAGAGACTGTTTACCGTAACCAGCTATCTAATATCATGGCGACATGATCAATTTACGCCAAAATAAGTTTTACTATATTATAGAACGTATTATTTTAATTAAATACAGGCAAACATACGTTGCCTTTTAGTTGATGGTCTATCATTTCCAATTTGTGTTTCCATGGTTGTGAGACGTCAGAAAACTGCTTCTTTGTTAAGTCGGGGTTGATGGATTTGCGCTGAGATCACAAGTAGAAACTCCGACTTTGAGCGGCGTTCATTTGTACTTTTTCTAGAATGAGGTCGGACATTTTTGTCTGGAACGCAGCAACAAACACACAACTTCTAACCATGAGGTTTGTGACTTGTATTCCTTACTATGCTATGTTGTTTCCGTATGTATTTAACTTAGGTTACGTACTTATTTTTAGCCCAGCCATGATGTTTTTCCTAAACCTAAGTGAGTGGTTTTGTTGCCTAAACCTAACTGCGGACGTAACCGTAGTTTCGTTGCGTGGCGTACAAATAACACGCCAAAAGCGGCGTACAGATGACACATGAAAAGCCTGAAATGCGTCCTCATGATACATTGAATGTCTGTGTAATAATGTGGTATTTTTGTACTCCGTCACGTGAGACCGGTTTGTTATCTCCTTATCACTGACTGTACACTCAAAGCAAAATGACAACAACAAAATAAAGAAGCAAAGTACCTTGACATACATGTAGTTTTAAAGTTTTTCACTTTCCAGTGGTTTATACCACTTTCCAGTGGTATAAACATTTATAATCCATGAAGTGTATACATACAGCCCCTCATGCAGGTCTTTTAAATATGATTCCCAGGTTTTTATAATGACAGATTAGACTATAGCTTAATGACAAGAACAGAGCTCAATAGAACACATTCACATCTTCTCACCATTGTACAGCATGCCCTTGTAATCCTCATCTAATCTGTTTACAACTCTAATCTGGTTAGCCCAATCTGATTAATGTTCAACAGTTAATTACCCGGGTAATCTGATTGATGTACTAATACGAGGAGGATTATCACAACAGTTGACAGGCACCTCTCTCTCTCTCTGTCTCTCCCCATTCTGTCTGTATCTGATCACTTCTTTTTACCTCATTTATTCTCAGGTTTGCCGGCATCTCCCAGCTCTTGTTTATCTGCGACTCTTTATCTGTCTTCCGCTCGGCACTCGTCCCCCCTCGGTCTCACTTCCCGCTGCTGTCATCAGTCTCTCACTCCCTGTTTATCACTCATTCTCTGTCTTATTGCCATCGATCGCTACAGAAACCACATGAGGACAAACTTAATTAAGTCTGACAAGCGCAGGTATTTTTATCGCTGCATGCGAAACACTCCCACTCGCGCAAATGCGAGCATGCCGAAGACAAACACACCCATTCACACACACACACTCAAACACACTGGTTCATATTAATATATACTTGACTTTTGGGTGAAAATCATTTGTGCTAATTGTGCCCTTGTTCAACTTTGACATTTTATAAGCGTGTGTGCAACGGGGAGGGTGTCAGTGAATGTCAGGTCATATCAAGCCCATATGGAACACACACACTCACACACACACACACATACATGCACAGTATATATGTAGTTGTGAAGACCTTCACGTCATTCTCTCTCCTCGAACGTAATTACACTCAACCTTTAAACAGCATTAACCTTAACCTTAAAATATACGTTTAAAGAGGTGATGACCAATAAATACCCACACTGTTTTCACCTTTCTATCTTTGTGAGATCATGCACACACACACAGTCTCAAGTGAACACTTCAGTCTTCATCATCACCTCCCCTAAGGTCATCTATCAAACACACAGCTGTGTCAAAGCGCGAGTTCTTTATGCAGAGGTGTGAACTAACATTTCACATTAGCCCGGCTCGTGTTGATCATCCGTCTCTCTCTCTTTCTGTCTTCTGGTCCGTCACATTTTAAAATCAAGCTCCGTTTCTTTCATGTTTAAATGTTCTTTTTAAATATGATTTATTCTATTCCGTCTTTCTCCAATTTTCCGCTGAATGTTTGTTCTCCGTCAACAGAAATCTATCCTTGAGATTTTGTTTGTTTGTCAGTGTGTGTGTTTTCAGTGTATGGGTAAATGCGTAAATGACTGAGTAAGTGAAGATGGCAGGTTACAATTATAATGAACTCAGAGATTGGTGTGTTTATGTGCATGTGTGTAAGTGTAAGAGTAATATTTTATATAATATATAGTTCATATTTGTGTTAATGGATACTCAATCTGATTAAAAAAGGTCACATATATAATTATAAATCCAAATGACAGTTACGTTTTATGAAGGGAAAATGAATAATTGAACTCAAAGGTGAGATATCAGTTTTGAAAAAAAGGGCACCAATCCAACCAATATTATTGATCGCACGATATAAAAATATTATCACACTTTTAAAGTAAAGACATTTTAAGATAGAACTGTATTGCTTTACTTCAGTCTAAGTAATATTTGTGTATTGGCAAGAATCTGGCGATACGATACGTATCATGATACAGGGGTTACGATTCAATATATTGCAATACAGTAAGCAAGGCGATATATTGTGTTTTTTAAATGTAATTTTAGGAAAACTGTCATAGTATAAAGAACACAAAACCATAAAATCTGAGTAGTAAAAGTTTAAATTTTTTATGCCATCAGAACAGTGGGATCTGTAGACATAGTGAAGTGACATAAGTAGAGACAATAGTCTTTCTTTCAATATCAGATAAAACAGAAATAAAACCATTAAAAAGGAAGAAGTATGGTCATCCATTTGAGAATTACAGAGAAATTATTTTATGAGTTCAGTCAAATTGGGGCATAATGTGTCCTCAACGCCACCGTTTGACTTTCAATTAATCTCTCAACCTTCTGTCTCATCAACCATCCACTCTCTCCCGTCATATCTACTCCATTTCTCTTCCCCTCTGTCTCGTCTTTCTCTCGCAATCCCTCTGATCATCATCATCATCATCATCATTTCTCATAACAATAATTAATCCCATAAAGCAGAAACACCATTAAATGAAAATAAGATTTGAATTCTAAGGTCAAACATTTGAATACGAGACAGAGCTTTTGTAGTTGAAGGAGAGCAATTAAAGCGGTGCGGTCACTTCAGACTGAGGTCACCAATTATCACAGAGTCGGCTATAACAGACGGAGCGAGAGAGGTGAAGGACCATGTCTGTGATTGACCTGTTTTGCTAAACAATGTTTAACGTAATCGCTCTGGGCAACTCCTGACCGCCAGTTTACGTCCACTAAAAGTGCTTGTTTTAGCCACTAACAGGCTCAAATTGTTATCATAAGTGTCTGACACCATTATGGAAAGGACCCTACAGATAAAAATAAAACATTGTTACTACCTTTCGCTTGATCCGGTCTGTTTGTTATTGTGAGTCTCGATCGGAAAAAGTCTTGTTCGGAAATCTTGCGTCGCATCTACATTGTCTAAATCAGCTAAAATATTCAGCCGTGACATTGAAAATCTTACACAACACTAAGCTACACTTTGTGTACTCCAACAAAACAAACTCTGACAACAACGGTGTCCCGTGGCACTCCTGTCTCCAACTCTCACTCACGTTTCCACCCGTTGTCTCTTCCAGCAACAAATCACATGACACAATGACAAACAGAAAGCGAAAGGTAAGAAACACGTCTAGTTTCTCTGCAGGGTCATTTCCATAATGTTCTCAGCCATTTATAATAACAATCTGAGCCTGTCAGTGGCAAAAACATGCACTTTTAGGGGACGTACATTGAAGGAATTGCTCTGAGAATTGCACCAACATTACAGCCCGTTTAGCCAACTTCCAAAATTGTTGTCCCAATTAGTGACTTGGACACAAAAACATGGGAAAATAGGGTCCATGGTGAAAAATACAGATGTTACCCATTTATGTTTCAGCTGCAAACTCGCTGGTCTAAATTTCCACCTTGAAGAGCTTTGAGCACTTTTATTGTCAATGTTGTATTTCATGTTTAAGAGGCTGTATGCACTGTATGAATATGCATCCATCGATAAAAAACTTTGTGGTATAGTTTAAGAAACCAGCAGTAATGTAAATTACACAAAATCTGACATAAATTGGCCAACAAATGCAAAACAACAGTATCATGATTTGAATGCGGATATAGTTTTGAGGTTTTAACTGCATCACCAAAGAATAAGTAAGAATCAAGGACTCATTGATCTACACTGCAATTAGATTTCTTCATTTGTACAGAAAAAAAAATGGCAATTATGCCTCTACAGCAACCGTAAAGTATCACTAATGAGCAACTACGTTGTAACAAGCATGTGGCTCTGTTTCTGATTTCTGTTTCTACGGTGTAGTGATTTGTTAAGTGATTATAATGTGGCTTTTCTTTTTCATTTATTGTGCCGTACTGTGTGATCCTACTAAACCCAGCCTAAAAAACAAATTTCTCTCTCAGCATGAGAGGTTTTGATTTAATGAATACAAAGAAAAAAAAAGAAGCTTGTGAGCGTGTAATTGGATACAATATTAGGTGAAACACACAAATACGACACACTTTCACTTATTATACAAGTTCTGGATCCTATTGCAGCACGTTTGTGATGTTAATCAGCCGGCGAGGTTGGGAGCTAACACCCACCAGATGCTGGTGAGATGTGGTTGTAAATAAGTCTGCCTACTCAACTAGGTACTTTGGCAGGCAGCCAAACATCATTTGAAGGTAGAGTGGTGTGAGTGTGGAGATGAAACGGTGTAAGTGGCTGGTTGAAGACTGGGCTCGGACACAGAACTGTAGGCAAAGACGTGAGTTCCCCGTTTGAGAAGTGACAGATGTAAAATGGATACAGATAGAGAGACGGCGAAATAAAAGAATGAATAAAAGAAGATAAAAGGAGTAGATGATGTTTGTCATGAAGGTTTTTAAGATAATATGTTTCCTGCTTGATGCTTTGCAAGACAGGAGCATCCGCTGCATACAAAAATAATAAAACAAAGGAGCAACAAAATGCTAAAACTAGGGCTGTCAAAGCTTACGCAATAACGTGTTAACGCAAATTACCTTTAACGCATTAATGGAACTTGTGATTTTTAGGTTGTAACAGACTCAGTTTTAAAGCTGAAGTGAAAATACTGGTATCATATGAAACTAAAAAACCTAAGGAATCCATTCGTACCAAAAATGCTGGCTTGTCGGGAAGGAGGCTAAATAATGCTCCAAACTTGAGCTAAATTTTGGTGAGGAAAAACTGCCATGGCCATTTTCAAAGGGGTCCTTTGACCTCTGACCTCAAGATATGTGAATGAAAATGGGTTCTCTGGGTACCCACGAGTTTCCCCTTTACTGCCATGCCCACTTTATGATAATCACATGCAGTTTGGGGCAAGTCATAGTCAAGTCAGCACACTGACACACTGACAGCTGTTGTTGCCTGTTGGGCTGCAGTTTGCCATGTTTTGATTTGAGCATATTTTTAATGCTAAATGCAGTACCTGTGAGGGTTTCTGGACAATATTTTTAATTGTTTTGTGTTGTTAATTGATTTCTAATAATAAATATATACATATGTTTACATAAAGCAAGCATATTTGACCACTTCAATGTCAATAGGAGTATTAAATACTTGACAAATCTCCCTTTAAGGTACATTTTGAACAGATAAAAGATGTGATTAAATATTTAAATCAATTGGCAGCCCTATTGTATACAGTAGTTTATCCATTGAAAAAGTTGCGATTAATCAAGATTAAATATTCCAATCCATTGACAGCCCTTGCTTAAACTGATGGGGTGGACTGCATAGATCAGTGTTTCCCAAACACAGACCAGTGTTTTTATTAAAAACGACAAACCATCGCAGCCCAATTCACAATAGGCATTATCTATAAATCGTCAGAAGAGCAAATTTGTGCGTAAATGAACGTTTCCGTATCACCTTATTTTATCTTGAATAGGTAAACCAGCCATTACAAAGAGATATACGTTTGATAAATCACAACTTCGTTTTATGGATGTGTTATTGAAAACATATACACATGTTAAATACTTTTATAAATTAGACTAAATAGGCGAAGTTATCATTGTTTTCATTTCTTCTCATCAGTTACACAATAAGCATTGAGGTGGAGTTAACAGGCTCTCTCATCAGTAAAACACATGCTAGCCTTTCATATTAGATTCAATGTTATAAGTCAGCTACAACGATACGAACATTCAGGATCCCTCATGTGGATTAAAAGGTGTACTGCAGATATAAATGTTAAATAAAAGACTGGAAGAAATTCTGCAAAATTTATTTGACAACCCCAGTAAAATCACCCGTGGGTCCCGACCCAGTCTCTGGGAATGACTAGCGTAGAAAATAACAGTATGCACCCACACTGCTTCTGCTGGGACGCACAGTTCAACCTGGCCTCTTTCTAAAGGTTAAACACAAGCAGCCTCCAACCACCACAGGAGAAAAAAAGGAGCAGAAAGGTGCAAAAAGCAGACTCCCTTTACCCACTTTATACTCCCCCTGCTTTGGCTTTTTGTCCATCACTGTCTGTCTTGCTGTCTCATCACCTGTCCTCCACGTCTCCATCTCTCACTTCCTCATATCACTGAAACAGAAATCCTCTCTCGAAGTTTGATTTGAGTATGTGTGCATGTTTTGAGACGGTTTACGGTGTATGTCGCCTACTGAATGATTGATTGAATGTGGCAAAACAAATGGGTTGTCATAATCATTAATGATTAAAACAACAGTGTTTCATACCAACCCAGGACACTCTGTCATTGTCCCTGTCCCTCAGGCTATAGCACGCTGACACATACTGATCAAATCAGCCAGCCGTGCCAAACTCCGAAAAGCATGACTGTTTCTTTTTTTTTCTACTCAACCTCTTTTCAACAAGGAGAAATTATGTCACATGGGTCTTTTGCTAAAGTATATTTTTCATATATCATAACAACTTTAAAGGAAAAAAAATACCCTCTTTCTCTTATCGTCTCTCATTTCATAAGGTCGTCCAGTTTGACAGAAATTAGTTAACCGCCTCTAAATCGACTAATTCATCCATCATCACCTCTGCTAGCTGTCGTCAAACGTCACTCATTTTGAGGGATTGACTTACACACACACACACATTCATAAAGAAGTCGTACCTATGCATAAATTCAGAACATCATGGAGCGGAATACAAATCATGACCTCTGTTGCCTGTCGCTGGCTGATACAGAAGAAATAGATGCAGCCTTTGCTGTCCGTTCCTAAAGGAGAGCCTGGAGCCAATTTTCACTACTTTCCAGGTGTTTTTCATCCACACTCGACTGCAGCCTGTTGTTGCCACACTGGTACCATTTGGGACTCAGCTTTGGTTATCTAAAGCAATGTATTAACTAAGTAGATTGTGGTTTGGGTTAAAATAACACCGGAAGTGACATAACTTAAGTACGGAAGTTGTGTGTCAAAAAACGAATTAGTTTGGTTTAGGAAAAGATTGACTTGGTTAGGTTTAGGCGACAAAACTACTTGGTTAGGTTTAGGAAAAGATTGTGATTTGGGTTAAAATAACACCGGAAGTGGAGTAAGTTAAGTACGGAAGTTGTGTGACAAAAACTACTTAGTTAGGTTTAGGAAAAGATTGACTTGGTTAGGTTTGGGCGACAATACTACTTGGTTAGGTTTGGTTTGGTTAGGAAAAGATCATGGTTTGGGTTAAAATAACTCCAGAAGTGGCGTAACTTAAGTACGGAACTTACGTGACAAATAAATCCACATTGACTTTTGGTTTCACACGGGACACGAACGCCGGTCTCCTGGGTGAAAGTCTGGTGTTTTTGTCACCCATACATCCACCCCGAGCTCCTCGCTACGTGGCTTTTGTCGCTCTTTATACTTCCTGGTTCACAATTACGTGGATTACATTGAAATTGATTTTGTGGGATACATATATGAATTATAGTGCATTACTTTTCATAGGTACAAACAGTGCATAAGAACAGCCAGTTGTCCTCTGTGTTCTGGCTTGTTTTAATCATCGCATGAATTTGCATTTTGCAATTTATTCATTTCGCCCTGTTATTTATTGCTGTGGTTTTTCTCTCACCTACATTTTCATATTTGCAAAGCAAGCTATAAGTCAGATTTGCTCCTAACATAAGGGCTTATATTATTACCGAGACAACTGAACGTAAACCTTTGAGTATGATCGACACTATATGTTACATTCAGATGTTTTAAAGCGATTAACCTGCTAATTGAGGCTCATTTAATTAGCCTCACTGTGAGTTGTGGCTTGATAGTACTGC
>CAKAKQ010033210.1:0-10593 GCA_916700675.1 Helicolenus avius
CCCCCCGACTTTTTTTTTTTTTTAAGTAATATGGTTTGACTGGGGTTATGATTATCGTTAGTATTATCACTTTTCTTTTCCTTCATAGGCTAATAATTTAAAAAAAAAGAGTATACTACTAGTACATTGATATTATTATATACTCACTACATCAAGTATACTTCGGGGAAATATACTTGAACTTCACTTAAGTATACTTCACATAAAATAAACTTGAAGTGTACTATGTTTTCGTAAGAGGAATCAGAGTTATTCAAGCGATTGCCTTGTGATGATGAGACATGATGACTTCAGAATAAACACATTCCTCTGAGCATCATGAAGGACATGATGAGGATTTAGTCTAAAGATGGAGGAGGAAATGTGAAAACAAGTTCAGGAACGCTGAATAAAGCAGATGATAGAAAAGACCACAACGTCTTCATTTACAGCTTTAGACACAGTTTTCTTTCCACTAACATGTTGGAGATATCAATGAAAGCAGTGTGAGACAAGAGGATGTAAAGGAGTGAGAGAGAGAGAGAAAGAGAGAGGGAGTACATTGCACAAACATTTTTGTTGGGGAGGGGTAAACAGGAAATGGTTCTGACCCCCAGTAGACCTAAATATTACCAACTTCCTGTCATGCTGCTGCTCCCTCTGACATTCCACACACACATGCTCATAACTAAAGCTTTAAACATGATTACGTGTGTGTGTGTGTGTGTGTGTGTGTGTGTGTGTGTGTGTGTGTGTGTGTGTGATACTCACATCACCGCTCTACGTGCTCGTCTCCGACATCTGAAATACAACACACACTTTGTTGAAAGTGAGACATTGCAACACACACACACACACACACGCACACACATGCACACACACACACACACACACACACACACACACACAAGCTGATAAACAGATCATCTATTATAACCATCGGCTCTCTACTGCTTCCTTTCAGTTGAGGAGGAAACCAACAGGGAGCATCTACTGCCTTATCTGACTATTCCATGTTCGGAGACTATCTGTCTTTTCCTTCACTATATTTCAGAGTGGAATCTTCTATATTTATCTGACACCTGGAGTCTTTGACTAGATTGCCACTTACACGAGATCCAGGAAAATGACTTTGGTCAGACAGCTTAAATGACCCACCGGTTGGTCAAGTGACATTCAGGGCCAAAGAAAGAAGAAGTGTACTGTTATTAGAGCGCGGTTATGTAGAGGGTATAAGTGTGGTGGATGGGGAGGCTCGGGATCAGTTTATGTTGGTTTCCTTTGACCATGAAGGTGTCTCTAACTTAACACCTCAGACTGTATCGTTGCCTAAAGTCATCCAGACTTTTAAAAAACCAAAACCCTGAACAAATTGGTGAAAAAAAACGTGTGAATTTCGGTGCTCCCATATGGTTTCACACTGAATGGTTTGAGATGATGGAATATGTTTTGTCGGTTCATTTGGCGCCTCTGTATTTTCTACATTGTTTTATCTGTAAATATATATATGCCCAGCTTTATGGTCAGACTCTGGAAAACAGCATAGGAGGTGGAAACAGCTTCCTGTGATCTCAGTAGATGAGATGTTGAAAGATAAGAATGTGAACTTCTCTGGATTTATATCAAACGGACAGATGTTGTCAACCAACAGCAGCTTAAGTGCTGCACAGACGATACTCTGTAGAGTCTTTATGTTGCTGTCTCTTACCCCGAGTGCCCCGAGTGTTGGATCTCTTTCATCTCTGATCTCCATCATCTAGACAGCAACATCCTATAGAAGACACAATATACACATGTGTAAATAAACTGTATGCTTACAATGTTCTCATAATGTCCCCCGAGCAGGGAGAGAAAGAGAGAGAGACATATAAAGACAGAGGGAGAGAAAGAGAGAGAGAGAGACATATAAAGACAGAGGGAGAGAAAGAGAGAGAGACATATAAAGACAGAGGGAGAGAAAGAGAGAGAGAGAGAGAGATAAAGACAGAGGGAGAGAAAGAGAGAGAGAGAGACATATAAAGACAGAGGGAGAGAAGGAGAGAGAGAGACATATAAAGACAGAGGGAGAGAAAGAAAGAGAGAGAGAGAGATAAAGACAGAGGGAGAGAAAGAGAGAGAGAGAGAGAGAGAGAGGGATAGAGGGAGAGAGAGATAAAGACAGAAGGAGAGAGAGAGCAGCTGGGTGTTTTCAAGGAATGCTGTGACTGGCCTCGTGTGGAAACTCCCAGTCTGCCCATATAAGGCCTGAGCCAGCCTTTTATTTTTGGGGATCATGGAAAATGGGATTGCTGCTTTGGATAAACATTCCCTCTTCCAGTGTGTGATCGCTCCCACTGATAGTCAGCCCCCCCCACCCCCTCCCAGACCTCCTCCTCCTCCTTCCAGCTGGCTACATTCATTCCCTTTTCTAGTCACAGTGGGGAGAGACTCACTTAAAAGGCAGCAGAGGCAGAGGAGGCCTTGGGCTCTGGGCCCAACAAGTCCATATTAAGAAGACAGACCTGCTCTCTCTCTCTCTTTCTCTCTCACACTTAACACTTTCTCTCTCTCTCTCTGTCTCACACACACACACACACACACACACATACAGAGAGAAGGCCACAGTCCCACAGTAGGTCATGTCTCGAGGTCTCTCCTCAGGAAGTGTTGCCCTCACTGAACCAAACCAACAAGCATATCTGCCCTCTCCCAGCCTGACTGACAGTGTGTGACTTCAAGCTTCAGGCCTGCATCCTGTTCCAGAGTCTCAGACCACAGGCAGTACCCTCATTTCATCTTCATTACAATCATCACCATCATCATCATCATCACTTTTGTTTTGCTTTTTTTACCGTGTTGTATCTTGATTTTTGGTTTTACTGATGCTTCTTGTTTCTGCTCTATCCCCTTTGCTGCTGTACACTGCAAATTCCCCCACTGTGGGACTAATAAAGGAATATCTTATCTCATCTTATCTTATCTTATCTTATCTTATCTTATCATCATCACCAGCCTTAATTCATAATAAATATACTTAATACATATTGTGGTGTGTAGCTGTTCAGTGTGTGATCTTGTGTTAGCTTCTTGTTCTCATGAGGGTTTGTGATACTGTGAGTCAGTGGTGTTTGGTTTGCATAGCTTTGGTTCGGATTGGATTCAATAATGACATTCAGATAAGTTGTGGAATACGTGAAGATATGATTGTGAAGAAGTTCAGCCCATACCTCCTCGCTCAGTACTGTTACAGAGAGTTTACCTTTATCTTAAGGGCCACGTTGTTCCAGACAATATCCCGTATTCAAGACTGAATAAAAAGTGGGAGGAAGATTTTAACCAGTACCTATAATCTAAATATAGATCTATAATCTTAAAGGAATAGTTCAACATTTTGGGGAATACGCTTAGTCTCTTTCTGGGAGTGAGATAAAAAGATATTGATATTTCATATCGGTGTGTTAAGTATATGGAGTCACTAACTGGTGTTGTATCTCGTCGAGTTACGTTGTTTATCGAGCTGTCCGGCACCTCTGTGCAGCGTTTCTGGCTCTAGCACATGATGCTGCCAGGTAGATTCTCGTGACATGTTTTGAGTAACGAGCTGTAATCTTTCCTGAAGTATAGAGGGCAGACTCCACATGGACATCTGGTGGGAAGTTCTGGGTATTTTTGTTTAAATCCAGGTGAGATATGAAATTCTGGGATTATTATTATTAAATTATGAGGCTCCTTTAACACACCTTTAATTTATTTATTCAAACACTGGGTCACACAACATGACACCATTCACCCCCATCTGCAAACAATAATCTACACTACTCGGGGTTGTACAGTATCAGAGATATTCAGAGATATTCAGAGACATCAGTCCGTGCACTCTACACCTGGTCGAGATGAGCCAGTAGAGCTACTTGCTCTCGTGCTTGTGCCGTAGAACAATCATTTGCAAATCTGTTCAGATTTCTGGATTCCTTAACGGGGGGGATGTTCACATAAAATCTGTTTCTGCTGGTAACAAGAGAAAAACAAGCCGGATTCATTCAGGTGCTCCGGAGCTGAGAGGGGCCCTGCTCTAGGATGTATCATGTCAGAGCAGCTGGTGAGCTGCTGTAAGGGCTTTGACCTATCCAACAGCTGCTTGGTCAAATTTAGCTTCTTCAGTGGAAGTAATGAAAAAAATACAATGCTATCACAGAACAGAAATATGACACATTTTAAATTTCCATTCTCTGCTGTGAGAGAGGGTGTATGGACGGGGAAACAGGAGAGGCTTGATGTTGTTGATGTGGTGTTCCTATTCCTAGAATTAGATTTAATGTATGTCTCCTTTATTTTAGTATATACATTATCTTAGTCAATGTTTTCTTCAAAGCCAATCGAAATAGAATTCAAGTGAGTAAGGATACTTAAAGGTTGACAGCTGAATTGAATTCTGCTGCTGATCCTTCGTGTTGTTAAAGTCCTGCAATGTGCTGGTTTTCTGGCTCGGCCTCAGTCGTCCTTGAGTTTACTACTCTATTAGCTAAATGATGATTTCACTACAAAACTGTTTACAGATAGCACGGGAGGGAAATAATGACTCTATCGCTCTATAATAGCTCTCCTTTTAAAGAAAAGACATCAACTAAAAAACCCAGACGTTTCAACGCTTTCAATTTCATGTCCCAAATAATGCTCATTTGAATCCGAAAATGAACTGTCTGTGATGAGTCACAGTGCAGACAGTCACAGTCTAACTACAGGCTACCAGCCCTGAGTGTGTGTGTGTGTGTGTGTGTGTGTGTGTTTAGACAGGCTGTGATAACAGTCAAAAGCCAATCTCTCCTGTTGAGCCAAACATTGCCTAATATGGTCTTCTTTCTCTTTCCCCTTGGCTGTGTAAATCACACACAGGAAGCCCTCTCTCCATCTACTCTGTCTGTCTGCGTGTCACACACACACACACACGCACACACACACACACGCAC
This sequence comes from Helicolenus avius, assembly GCA_916700675.1. Taxonomy (NCBI): domain Eukaryota; kingdom Metazoa; phylum Chordata; class Actinopteri; order Perciformes; family Sebastidae; genus Helicolenus; species Helicolenus avius. The sequence goes on from CAKAKQ010033210.1 coordinate 4,926, forward strand.
ACGGCTGAGTGATGCCTGTGTAATGTGAAATCAATTTTTTTATAAATGAAAAGCGTCAGGGAAAACCTCAGAGTGTCAGCTTTACTACTCCACTGATTGAGGAGCTAAACACCGTCAGAGGACGTCTCAGCAGAAACAGACCGAGTATACGACACATAAGAGCGGGTCTTAAAAGCAATTACCAAAAATGGCAATGTTGAACTCTCAAACACTGGAGCCTGATCAGACCAACCCCGTCTCCTAAAAAATGACGTTCCCGTACAACTGAACTGCTTTCTCAATTACGTTTAGAGGGAAACGTATTTTCTCCCGGATTACGGTCGCAGTTTTAAACAGTTAGACACGTGGTTAACATTGTGAGTTAAAACGAAACGCGACAAAAAGACTTAGTTATGTTTAGTAAAAGCATCATGGTTTGGCAAAATATAACTGTGTTTGTTACGTAAATTAACTTACATATGTAACATTAAACATTAAACCTAATATTAAAATAGCCTAAGTGAACTTTTGGCCTCCTGGGTGAAAGTCCTGTGTTTGTTTAACTCACCCCTCCACCTCGACCTCCTCCCTACGCGGTCTAAGCAACATATTTGTGATTTGTCAAACGCAAACGTGATCTGGGAGAAAATATGTTTCCCTCGAAACGTAATTGACAATGCAGTTTCAACGTATGGGAACGTGAATTTGAGGAGAGCAGGATCGCAGCTAAATAAGGAGCTGGAGGTGCAGTGGACGGCTGTAATGAGGGTTCTAGCGGGTGCTGTTAGGAACTTGGGGAGGCTTCCTGGGAGGAACCCAGGAGACCGGGAGTGCAAAAGGGAACCTTATGTGAGTGTTGTAAATGGCATAGGGCAATGGTTCCCAACCTAGTGGTTTGACCTCTAGTAAGAAAAATGTGAGGAGTCACAGGATGATTAAGAGAACAGGGAAAATCTCTAGTAGAAAAGGAACTCTTTGGTTTACAGTTACTGCTCACAACTCTGTGAGTGCCTACAGTACAAAGTGTTGGACCTGCTGTCACTATAGGCTCAAACATATAGTGAAGTGCAACACTATACATACTCTATATAGATTTATTATAACTCTCCTACAGAATCACTTTTGGATATCTAAACCAAAATGACAGAAGACATGCCAACACAGCTTAATTCTACACTGATCTCATCAAGTCACTGTTGTCTTTTGAGTGTAGAAATCCAGTCCAGAGTCTCATCAATGTCAGAGGTATTGTGAGCAGCAAAAAAAAGGACTGGACTTCTGCTCTTCAAGAGCTTCTTGCACAACCTCTTACATTAGCTGCCAGACCACAAAGGTCAGTATAAGCTAGTTTACTTTCATATTGTGTGAGCAGTCCAGACATCATGTTCACTGTCACGGATTACTAAAAAAAAACATGTTTTTTTATAGAACTTTAATGACTTTAATGACTAGAAAAGGTTACATTGAAGGGAGTTTCAGCTGCACACTGCAGGAACAAACACTATGAACAGATTTAAATGTCTTACAATGTTCCCAAATGTTGCATGTGACAGCTGAAGTATATAAGCAGTGAAAGGAGCCGAGGGGTCAGTTAAAGCATTTCAAACGTAGATAAGCCATAAGTTGAACCAACAGGAGAAGATCGACAGCGGTGACATGTCAGTTGAACTGTAAATGATGAGGCAATTGATTGATTTGAGATGAAGTTGAATTATTGGAGATAGTTGAAGTGTGTGCATTGTAAATCCAACACGTCAGTTGTGCCTATAGTGACATTGGGCCTTGATCAATTTATCATTACAGATTCACATTCACAACATATAAACAGCATGAGATTTCTGTGAAGAAGAAGCTTTAAAAAGTGCACGTGTAAGTGTGGATCGATATGATGGAAGTGTAAACGGACAAATGACAAATGCTAAAAACATCCTCTCTCCCCCTACATCTCTAACCTTCCATAGGCCTCTCCTCCTCCTCCTCCTCTTCTGCCCTCTCCCTCCTTCTCCCATGTGAAATTGACCCTGGGAATCATGGTCTCTTGGTCCCAGAGGGGGGCCTGGTGTGTGTGTGTGTGTGTGTGTGTGTGTGTGTGTGTGTGTGTGTCTGTGTGTGTGTGTGTGTGTGTGTGTGTGTGTGTGTGTGTGTGTAGGGGTTATGTGAAAGTCCTCGTAACCCAGTGCCCCCAAGACTCTTGACTGCTCAGTAAATAAATACATCATTTCCTCCTTTCCTCCCTCCATACACTTTCTCATGTCCATCCCAGTCCTCAGCAGGACATGGGGCTTCACTACACATTCTTTATTAGATGGATCTGGGAACAGGGATCTCAATATGACATTTATGGTACATTACCATGACCTTCCTCAAACCCTGTCAGACTCTCCAGAGAGCAGCCAAGAACCAACTTTAATGAATCATAGTCAGAGGAATTTAGGATCCAAGCAACAGCCACGTCGTACCACGAACTACTAACAGAGTCACAGTCGCTACTGAAAGTATGTACCAGGGTTTTAGAGCCATGACTTAAAGGACGCCCTTTACAAAAAAGAAGTTTATTCAAGTGTGCTATTAGTATACTTCTTTTAAACTTAAAATGAGAGAGTATACTTTAAGTTTACTTTTTATGTACTTGTCAGAGATATACTTAAGTATACTTGGCTTATACCGACAAGTATACAGAAAAGTCCAAGTGTACTTGGCTTATACTGAAAAGTATACAGAAAAGTATAAGTATATTTGGCTAAGTACTAGTTCACTTAAAGAAAAACTATTAAACTAGTAGTTCACTGAGAGTATACTTTAAAGTGTACTTACTAAACTAAAGTATACAACTAACAGTATACCTATAAGTTCAATTGTAGTATAGTTCATATTATAGTTGCCGTACAAAATGCAACTTGGATGTAAACTAGTTGTGTACTCGAAGTTTACTACTCTCACATTTAAAGTATACTTAAAAGTATACTTTTATAAACTAAAAAGTGGGCCAATTAAGTCCCAACAAGTATTGAAGTAATACACTTACAAGTATACCACTAGTACATTGATATTAGTATACTTATTACATAAAGTATACTTAGGAATATACTTGAACTGTACTTCATAATGGGAACTTGAAGTATACTTCTTTTATATAAGAGAAAGTCGGAGGAAAAAGGCATTTAGTTGTGATCGTTAAGGATATATTATATTATTATACTATATACTATATTATGTGAATGTGGGTCCTCACAAGTATAACAAGACGTGTGTGTGTGTGTGTGTGTGTGTGTGTGTGTGTGTGTGTGTGTGTGTGTGTGTGTGTGTGTGTGTGGCGCTCCTACCTGGTATGTTTCTTCCACACCTCCTGATGTCCATCTCCCCCATCTGAAGACACGCAGCAGCGTCCTGAGGGAACAGATACTAGTTATGAGTACACGTACTGTATATAGCACGCATGTGTGTGTGTATATGACTAGCAGTACTGCTTATTGTACATGTTGTCCCAGATGTTGATGCTGGTTTACCATGTGACATGAGACGCTGTGTGAGATTGATGTCAGCCATACTGTAGGAGGATTCTGTTTTTTTTCCATTTAAGGACAGCACCGCACCCCTCGCTGTCCTCCCCTCAATGCAAGCATACATTTTTTTTTTTTTTTTTACACAATCCCACCCCCCTCCCTCCAAGTGAGCCGGCCAACCTTTTTGACCTTTGACACCTTAAAACAAAGTCTACTGTCTACTACTGGGACCCTCTTGTCACATGTTGCATGTGTCTACTCAGTTCAACCAGAGAGTGATTTTTCCTTCTCAGATTAGTGCAAAATGTTGTTTATTCACACCAACAAAAAAACACGTTTATAACAAATTATGAACAAATAAAGACATTTTGTAAAGCAGAAAATATTTGTTTCTACTTCCCCATCCTGTCAACCACCTCATGACCCGTTAGATTTATCTTGCAACCCCCAACTTTTGTTGAGTCTCAACTCCCCCAAGACTGGGAGACACTACTCTAAATAACCTCTCACTATGAATGATACTGTGTACGTGGGTCCTATGTGTGTTAAAGTCAGTAATGTAAGTCCATTCCAGGCTGGTTCAGTTACAGTCCTGTTACATTCTCAGTTAGCACTGTAACAGCAGAGCAGTGAGTGGGCCTCTGCAAACCACACGTTACTCTTTAAGTCACATGTACGTTGCATGCCCACACTGAGCATTCATGAAAGTATAGTGTTTTAGATTGTTGAATGTATTTCTCTAACCCTCCACATTAGCTTCCATGTTTGCTGCACATCACACTGTGCGAGATGGGTTTAATAAAAGCGTGGGTGCAGTCTTTGTCAGACTATGAGATGTCAGTCTTGAGGCATGTGAGATTGTGCGCTGAATGTCTGACTGACTCCTGTTACTAACTGTAGAAAAACTGAGACAGGTCATTAACTCACTTCCATTTGGGAATACAGAAAAAAAAAACAAGCTTTTCAAAAGTGGCGCGTAGCGTATATCTACACACAGATGTGGTATTAACATGTGGATGTCTATGGGCCGCTTACAATGTTGGCATTGGCCAGCGCATCTGGGCATAACTTCATGTTGTATTGCAATTGGCTTGGAGTTGTAGCAGGAGGTCACATTGTGAGAATTTGAGGTCCAAACCTCTAATCTAGCCTCTAATCAGTGGATGTGTCTCACAGTGAGCTCATGACTGACTGCGCCTACAGTAGACATCATTGTGGTGAAACACATGATCTTGGCGTTGTAATGCTGTGCTGACCTTTTCTAATACATTTGATAAACCTTATACTTTGACCTCATACAAGCATGAATGTTCATGGTGATGGATGACCTACAGTATGTTAAGCAAATTCCACACATTTAAAATGAAATAAAAACATGGCATGTTTTGAAAAATGATTGTCAATGATGTAATGTACATGAAACATTACAGTAGAGCACTAAAACAGTAGTCTCTGTGGTCATACCTTATTCTGAGGACTGCTGGGAGCTGTCATCTGCAGCATCTGGCAGGCCGCTGCTGGACTGATGAGGTTTCTTGAAGGCTTGTCATCTCCACTGGCAGGTTCAAATTCAAAGTCTATCTGCTGTAAGGCTGAATAGTGATGAGTCGAGGAGCAGGTTTGTCCACCGGCATCCTTCTAAAAGCTTCAGTAGTTTCACAGTGAGACTGAAATAGGATTGCTCATCAGTGTGGGACACCCTCTGCTCCCTGTGTGTGTGTCTCTCTCTTATGAAGCAGATGGACTGCCAAGCCATGCATTCCATTGTTACCTTGTATGGTCACTGGAGGGGCGGGCCTTACACCAGGGAATGCCCCCTCTAAACATGACTGATTGGCTGATGTCAGAGGAACCAAGAAGCCTCAACTGGTGACCTGTAGAGTCTGTCTGGGAAAAGATGGAGGGACAGGAGGGACGGAGGGATAAACGGAGAGGAGAGGGGATGAGAAAGGGAGAGAAAATGGGAAAGAAGGGGGGGAGGGAGAGGGGGGAAAGTTGGGGATGGAGGAGGAGAACAAGTAAAAGGAGACAGATGCTGAGAATCAAAGGGGGTGTGAATCGGGAAGGGGAGGAGGGTTCCAGAGAAAGAGAGGAGGGAAGAAATGAGAGAAAAAAAGAGAAGAAGAAGGGAAGAAAGAGTGAACAGAGAAATGGAAAAAGGAGGAGTGTGTGTGTGTGTGTGTGTG
>CAKAKQ010033211.1:0-13553 GCA_916700675.1 Helicolenus avius
GCCACCTCCCTCTTATATTTTGTAACACATGCATTTGGACTTTTACTTGTAAAAAGAGAGCAAACTGCACTGACAGGTAAGACTGAAGTCATTTAACTTTCCTTTCCTGGTGACTTCAATCGAGAGAAAAAAAGAGTGTTTCTCTTAACTCCTCATGAGAGCAGGTGAGCGAATGCTGCAGGGTGAGCGAGCACCAAAGGGAAAAGCATGAGAAAGAGCCAGATAGAGACGGAGCAGAGAATAAGTATGATAAATACTGTAGGCAGAGCTACAGACCGAACAGTTTGATGTTTTCTGTTCCACCAACCAGGTGCAGAAGTAATTCATATAAAAGAATAATAAAAACCACAAAGCATCTGTCAGCAGGCTTTTATTGTGAAATTTCCACTCCATAAATTGCTCAAAAATCAAGTGATCAATGCTCCAAATCTTTTATTTTATGAGAGCTCATGTAAGGAATCATTTAGTGATCCCATATTTCATCAGGTCAAAATTTTAATCAGGTCCAATATTTTGGTTTATGACCAAATACCTGCAGAACTAATGACATGGTTTGGTGCTAATTAGCATGCTACTGTAACAGGTTGTTCTCATACGCCGCATCTAGCTTTTCCCACAAAAAGTAATGCACTGTAATTCGTCGGCTATAAATTGCACAAAATCATTTTGCATGTAATCCACGTAATGTGAAGTATAAAGAGCGACAAACACTGCATAAGGAGGAGGTCGGTGTGGACGGGTGGGTTAAAATCACCAGACTTTCGCCAAGGAGACCGGTTTTCGTACTACTGGTAAGTAGTTTTTGTCACGTAACTTATGCACTTACGTTACACGGTGTTATTTTAACCCAAACCATGATCTTTTTCTACACCTAACCAAGTTCCTGTGAAGACAGAAGTTTATTTTGAAAATATTGGGGCAAAAATTGACACATGCATCCCCTGTTGCTGGACATCCATAGAAACTGGACGTAAAACAAGGAATAACTTTTTTTGTGCGTTTGTGCAATGAACCGTCGTATGAGGATACGTGTGACTGTAACATGCAAGCAAAATGGTCACAATGGTAACCATTATCATGTTAGCACTGTCATTGTGAACATGTTAGCATGCTGAGGTTAGCAAATTTTCTCTATTTGTTTGGAGCATAGACAGAATGAAAAATTAACATAATTATAAAGTATTAGTGTGTAATGTGTTACCCTGTGAACACATGACAAAGTGAGAAAGAGCCACCACTGTTTCTCTGCTGTTGCCTGATCCACTTCTCCCTTCAGCCCCGACTCAGTCAGCGAGGGGAGGGGGCTGCTATTTAATCAAAAAAAGTGTCACATTAATTCAGACAAATTCAAGCAATCTAGTTTTCTAATAAAGCTGTCATATTTGCATCCGGTGACTTACACTCACCATCGTTTTAGATTAATTCCCGTCACAACCTTTTGATTTATGAATGCATAATAACTGAGGGCAATGTCTGTGACTGTGAGCAAGCGTGTGCGTGTGAATTTGTGTCCACAAAGCGCTGACTTTTAATCTAACATGTTGCTCGTGCCTCGATGAGGGAAAATCACATCTTACGATAATTGAGCGTGTTAAGAGGGAAAGATGAGGCTCCTGGTGTGAAGGAGCGCGAGTTGCATCATCGGTTCCCTGTTTTACAGCAGCGTCTCATCTTTCCTTATCTCACTGACGTTCATATCAAAGGACCAAACGCGTAGGAATTTCTTCTTCTTCTCCACTTGATTTTTTCTTTCCATATCAATGTGTAAAAATCCAAATGTCAACTTCTGCTCTTTCCAGTAATTGTTGCTTTATAGATTGGTGCAGGGATGACATACTTTTTGGATTATTGCTGAAAATGTTCAAATGTTCATGATACACGTTTTGTTCAGCAAGATACTGTAATCTTCTCAAATGAACAACACTTTTATGATTTTTGAAGTGTGAATGCAATCGGCAGAAGTAAAAAGCCAACGTTAGGTTCCCAACCTGGGGAACCACTGATATAAAATTCACAACATATTTTATTATTATACGAAATATTCTGCCTACATTTATTTAACCACAATAACAAAAAATAACACTATTATAGTAAATTACTTAAAGCTAAAGTAGGCAAGATTGGAGCAAATATGATTTTAAAAAGTTATTTTTATAAAACGGTCGCTATATCGTGACAGTAGTACATGGAACAGGTAACCTGAAAAAGAATCATGTGCCTCTGTGTCCTCCGGTGCTCCTAACGGCATCTGCAAGATTTCACAGACTGGAGGAAAACAAGCAGTAAGAGCTGATCTGAGGTCTGCTATCCATCTGCTGTCTATGAAAGCCGGCTGTCAATCACTCGCAAACTCTCTATATATAATATACTGCCTACTGCCACTTTAAGTTGTTACAAAAAAGTATGTAAGTAGTCCAGTATGTATCTGTATTCGCTTGGCGAATCCGTCAAATTGAGAATTTTTTTTTAGGGTGATGATGTCACAAATTACAAGTAGGGGATGCTTCAAGGAAAATAGGTTGGGACCACTTTTTTTATTTTGTAGAACAAAAAATTAAGCGTGTGTTAACCTCTGACCCTTTTTCAGGCATCTAACTAAAAACACATTCAAAAAACCCATTGACTTCCAGATGGGGGAACCACAAGTGCTAAAATGCTAACTCATTACCAGGTTTCAGGACTCATTCCTGCAGCACTCTGTCATATTTTGTCATTTTTGACAGCTGTGTGGTGAAATTGCAAGGTAATCTCTAATTTGCATAACTGTCAAGAATGGCATAGTTATTTCTAAGACACATTTTTCATTATCTTTTGGATTTCATTGACATATCATATAAATTTTACCCAATAAAAGACAATAAAACATAATTCTTCTAGTTGGCTATATCAACTGGAATGGTAGCCATGGGGTCAATAGTCCATTTCATCTCCTTTAGTTCCTGTTTTGCTGTGTTGCAACTCAATTCAACCTCTTTGAAGGAATATTATAGGTAAACATTTGTGTACTCCCCCTTTGTCATCTCAGGCGCTGTTGCCAAAATATGGTATATCTGCGACTGCCAGACAAACACTAACACCTGTTTCCACTTCACTGCTGTTGAGTAAAGTAACTGAAGTGCACACAAGGGGCTTCACAATGTATAATATTGTTGTCTTGTAATCATGACTCAATCCAAACCAAACAGCAGTCTGATACCTCCGATCATACTGTCAAATTCTAAGCTCATCCACAAACATTTCTGCCAGTGACAATTTGCCTTGTGTTTACTTTTGTGTTCCAGCATCCAAAATCAACTCTGCAGTGCAGTGGAACAGATGATGAAGCAGGCAGATGATATAATATTAACTGAGCAAACAAAGAAGGATCCAAAAAGAAGACACATTTGCCAGCAGATCTGCTCTCAGATATACAGTACGTCGCTGGTAATGTCTCCTCACGAGAGTCATGGCAGATTTGACCGAATATGAGTCTTGACAGTGTTGAAGCTGCAGTCGGTAACTTTGAGCAAATATGATAAAAAAGTTATTTTTTTATTAAACTGTCTCTATATCCTGACAGTAGTGCATGAGACAGGTAATATGAAAAAAAATCAGGTTCCTCTGTGTCCTCCTGTGCTCTAATGGTATTTGCACATTAGACACAGAGGATTTTCTTCACAGATTATCGGTCTCATGAACTACTGTCAGGATATAGTGACCCTTTTATAAAAATAGCTTTTTATCATATTTGCTCAAAGTTACTGACTGCAGCTTTAATCCGGCACTATACAGTGATGGTGAACATTTCTGAATCGTGCTTAAAGTAATGTGATCGTACATTTTCTGCCTCTGCCCCACATCTTAGTGTTTTGTTTGATAGTAATTTTAGTTTTGAGCAAAGCTTTTTCAATCATGTTTTTATCATCTTAGAAACATTTTTAAAAATCCCACGTTATAAAGACAGAGTCCATTTCACATGCTTTTGTCTCCTCACACTTTGGTTATGGCAACAGCTGTTTTACCTGTCTGAACCAATCTATCCAGAACCGAGACACGTGAACCCACACACCTGTTTTAGCCTCCTTACACTGGCTTCCAGTATGTTTTAGAACTGACTTTAAGATCTTATGTGTTTTTTACTGACTTTTAATGCTCTTCATGGCCTCACTCTTATTTCTGACCTTTTAGTACCATTCATATCTGTACTGTGGTTTGAGATTCTCAGACAGACGTTGTTTTTTTCAGAGGCCCGGCTCAAGTCTCTCTTCTTCTCTTCTTTACTTGTATCAGGGAGCTTATCCTGATTTTACATGAGCTTTTTCTATTTATTTGACCCAATTTGTCTTTTTAATTCTTTTATCTTGCATTACTGGAACTGGGTTTTATCTGTTCTTATGCCTCTGCGCCGACGACAGCCGTGGCCGGAGGCATTATATTTTCGGGTTGTCCATACTGTACATCCGTCCAATTCTTGTGAGAGCGATATCTCAGGACCGCTTCAAGGGAGTTTCTTTAAATTTGGCACGAACGTCCACTTGGACTCAAGGATGAACTGATTAAAATCTGGACCCCGAAGGTCAAGGTCACTGTGACCTCATGTTCATCCCATTCTTGTGATATATCAGGAATAGTCAAAGGTCACTGTGACCTCACAAAACATAAATCAAGAATTCATATGCCAATTATGACAAGTTCACGCAAATGTCTAATAGGATGAAATAAAATGATGAAGACATTTTGGACAGATATGGATGTAAACTACTACTTGACTGGTTGGTGGAGCTTGCAAAAGTGAGGCGGTAATCGTATGATTTTATGTGTTGTAATTTGCTGCCTTGTGTGAAGCACTTTGTAATGTGGGTTTGGAAAATCCTATTCAAATGACATTTAAAAAAAAAAAAAAACTTGTCAAGATTCTCTCAGTATTTGCTCTTTTGTTATTTCTGTTTTGTATGATTTTGTTGCTCTCCTATTTGTAACTATCCTAATATTTTGTTCTGGATGCTTTTATTGTGAAGCACATTTGTTTTGAGAAAAAAAAATGCTCCATAAATAAATTAAATCTTCAGCCTCTTACTCAGACTCAAACATGTTTGGTATAATCCTGATATTCGTAAACGAGATCAGCGTGTAGGACTGAGACATCTGTTTGTGTTAACTGTTGGCTCCGTCCTTAAATGTGCTGATGTACTGCAGCGCTGGCGTGATCTGAAAGTCGGGCTAGAGGCCAAATCATCCGCTGAAACTTCTCTATTAAGACTCCTGCGTTTTCTGAATCAACCAGATGGACTTCTGATATCTGATTACCATCTTCTGGCCAATGTTTGCCACTGCTTGTAAAAAAGTAGTGAATGAACCAACAGTTGGTTAAGTAACTTTGTATTTATTCGTGCATTAAAGCGGAAAAGACTGAAAATATCAAAACACTTCAGCTGTGCACATTGAAAATAAAGTCTCTTCTATTGATACGATTAATGTTTGTGTTCAAAGACGCTACTGAAGAGGCTTCAAAAGAGTGAATCTCACCATCTGGAGTAGTCACACATTTTCACTGTCTCCAACAGACTTGCATGTCATTACACAGAGAGCGCGATGTTACACAGTCAGACCCGCACAAAACTGTCTTTTATTCCGCAGTCATACATGGAGGAGACGAAGCAGAGCCACCAGGAGCTGTCTCGCCCCCTGCAGAAAGAAGAAACACTTCACCTACTGTCAGTGTCTGCCAACGGTGTCTGCTCCAAGACCAGACTCTGCAGCTTTCAACACCGGCAGCCAAACTGGTGGAGGACATTGGACAGAACAGTCAAACACACATCGGCTTGTGGGCCTTTACATTTCTTTATTTTCCAGCTCTCTACACTATGTCTGAGGCCAAACTGAAATACCATGTTGTTAGTGTCACTCCCTCTGAGAGGCTCAAAGTTCCCAGTGGGACTGTAGCTGTCCAAACCTGCAAATAAGCTACAACTGATTTTTTTATTATTATTTTTGTTTATTTAACCTTTATTTTTCCAGGATAGCTCCATTGAGATGTAATATTTTTTTTTCCGAGGGACTCCTGGCCAAGACGGCAGCATAAAACTTTCACACATAAAAGCCCAAATAACAGACTTAAAAACAAAATAGCAAATAGTTAAGAATTACATCAGAAATTTCACATACGAGAAAGAAGTAAAAGACTTAAATCTGCAGTGGGTAGAAATGGAGCAAATATGATTAAAGAAATATATTTTTATAAAATCCTTAAAGTAGTGCATGAGACAGGTAATCTGAAAAAATCATGTGCCTCTGTGTCCTCCGGTGCTCCTAATGGCATCTGCAAGATTTCACAGGCCGGAGGAAAACAATCAATCAGAGCTGAGCTGGAGCCTGTAGTCTCTGAGCAGCTGTCAATCAATCGCAAACTCCGATCAAACGGTCAAACTAGGCAGCGGTGATCAAATATGAATCAATATTCTATTCCTGTAATGCCTATTTCTCACCTCAAATGTTTTCAGAAACATATTGTAGTGTGCTGTTTAGCTGTAAAATGAGAAAGTTTGCTCCAGCTGGTGGACGGTGCTTGGTATTTCCTCAACTGATCTCAACATGGCTGCCGGGTCGCAAACTTTCTCATTTCACAGTTAAACAATTTGAACAAAAAAAAAACAGGAGCGAGTATGGATGATGATTGTTACATAGTCGAAAGCCGACCAGACAAACCCGCTGAGATGATTTACCAAGTAACCTCATCTGTCCCTATTAAGACTTGACAAAGCCAGAGAGGCACATCCAATTTGCATGTCACATTTTATGTTAATTATGGACCAACTGCATAAAGTCAGTGCTGTTTGAACAGCATCTACTTGAAAAGGTTCATTGCACAGGAACACAACGCTTTCTGGCATTCTCCAAACTATTAAACATAAAGTAGGGTAGGATGACTAGTGACATACATCTTAATTAAACTGGATTTCTTTTGTCAGTACTGTAAAAAAAAAGTCCAATATCGGTGCCCCATGCGATTGTTGTAGAAAATGTAAATCAATCAAGTTAACTTTCAAAATGTACGTGCATGGTTTACCCATGTTCGGCGGGATAACCAGCCACTTTCCTAGTTTTTGTTGATTGACTTGTTTTTTGATTGTTGGTGTCTGATACACCCATACAGGAGTTCATTTTACAAAACGTCAACAAATGTGTTAATGTAACTGAAGTGCAGAGGCATGGGCCACTGAATTATCTGAGCAGGTTAAGATGTTGCAGTTTGTTAATAAAAGCAGTACAGTGCTGCACCCTGCTGGCTTTACTATATACATGAACATGCTGTGTTGCTGAAAAACATGTTGCCACCATACTTTTAGGCTGTGACGCACAGCTGGAAGGATCTATAGAGACAAACCACTGCTATAAAAATAAAGGACGTCCCAATTCATAAAATGCACATCGAGGAGCGAGGATCGAGGAGCGAGGAGGCTTGCTGGAGGAGCTATGAGCAAGGATACACCAGCATATCCTCCAGTGTTTCCTCCAGGGAAGTTTATCACAGACCGACACGCCCCCTTATTGGATATCAGTTATTGATTGGATGCTTCTGCTGATCAGACTGATCTGATACAAACCTGACAAGGAACGGATCTCAATCAATTTTCTTCAATCATTAGAAAGAGTTTTCTTTTAATGATCTGTTATGTCACTCATTAACTTTTATTAAGGTAACAGTTAAAGTCAGAGAGAGAAGGAGTCTGTCTTTTATACCTTTTACATCATTTATCCTCATTTCCATTCAGTCACGTGAGGCTGATAATTCCTGAGTGTCGGGTTTAATATATGTTACATCATTTCACTTTTCCCTCAAACATTCAGCCTAATACATAACTTCTACTGTCAGAATATCAATAACTACAGACGCTAATAATGAATAAATAATGTGAAGATATTGTGCCAGTAGAGATGGTTCCTGGTCATCTAAGCAGGACTCAGTTCACAGTAGAAATACAGACTGCAGCTGTTATTCAAACAGAGAGAAAACACTGCTGCTCTGATAACTCTGTTCCTTCGTTAGTATTAGATCAGTTCAGACATAAAAAGCTGTTAAAGCCGACTGACAGCTGATCCAGCTGTGATCAGCTGCTGCTGTCATCAGAAACGGACGTCTCTTCAGGAGAGGCTTCAGAGGAAAGGACGTCTCATGTCTCTCGAGTCTTTTCCTCGCCTCCTCGCTCGCATCTCTCGTGGGCGGGACTAAGACGCGAGGAGAGGAGTCGAGTAGAGGAGTCAAGCATTATAAAAGAACACATGGGAAAGACCCTTAGTTTCACTTTCTGTTGACTGTAAACGGGGTTGTTATTATATGTGCAGACTTAGAGCAGAAATACGATCTAGACTGTTTTTTATTTTATATTTTGGTTAAATAATTGACAGCTAACTTCAGCAAACGGCTGATAGTTCAGTTTGTTGGTCTCTTTCGAAGTTTCCTGTCAACATCTTCTCTCCAGTACTGAAGAGTTTAGCTCGTCTACACAACGAAAGGTTTGTATCCTAATCTCTCACAAGGCATTTCAATACAACAACAGAGGAGAACAAAATAGATCTACAAATCCATGTGATAAATCCGTCTGTTTTGTGTCTTGTTTTTGTGCAGGTGAAGTCATGTCACGTTTACTGAGGGAAATAAAACACCAGAACAATTATGCAGCTTCTGTGTTGGAACGTAAGTGACTGTTTTTAGAGAGTTTAGTGCAAATAAACCACAAACATAGTAGTCTCATTTTTATAAACACAGACGACTGTTAAACTGTCACATTGATTAAAATATTTAATCGCGATTAATCGCATGATTGTTCATAGTTAATCGTGATTATCCACAAATTAATCACACATTTTTTTTATCTGTTCAAAATGTTCCTTAAAGGGAGATTTGTCAAGTATTTAATACTCTTATGGCAGTGGGCAAATATGCTTGCTTTATGCAAATGTACATATATAAGTATATATATCTTATTGGAAATCAATTAACAACACAAAACAATGACAAATATTGTCCAGAAACCCTCACAGGTACTGCATTTAGCATAAAAAATATGCTCAAAACATAACATGGCAAACTGCAGCCCAACAGGCAACAACAGCTTTATGTGTGTCAGTGTGATGACTTGACTATGACTTGCCCCCAAACTGCATGTGATTATCATAAAGTGGGCATGTCTGTAAAGGGGAGACTCTTGGGTACCCACGAACACATTTTAGAACACATTTTCATTCACATATCTTGAGGTCAGAGGTCAAGGACCCCTTTGAAAAGGGCCATGCCAGTTTTTGCTCACAAAATTTTGCGTAAATCGAAGAGTGCTTACCCAACACAACACCTGTTGTTGCAGAGGAAGGGCTACGCACTGACTCGGACATCCAGACGCTGACTAGAGAAGAACTAAATGAGCTGTTTGCTGGACGTGGGTATTTAAAACTGAGAAGGACTATCTTTGAAATAATACACAAACAGGTGAGCTGACAAGTTGAAATGTGATTAGAGAGAGATTTAAATAGAGATAAATGACAATTGTACAAGTCGAATGCTGCATTAATATATTTCTGTAATATAATATTTATTGTTTCAGAAGCCAGTTGATCAGGTCCTGAAAGAACTGAAAGAGTTCATCCCACATGAATCTCTCAGGGGTATGTATGTACAGCATTGTGATGAAGAAAATACATTGTTCTTATCCAATTCAGTGTCTGGTTCAGATGAGTTTAATTCACTGCACAGTGGAGACAGAAGTTCATAACAAAGCTGTAGATTTCTCTCTGACCAGAGTGAGTTTCTGGCCAGGATTATATACTGTACAGGGTTACAGGAAATAACAGGATAAACAAACAATGTACACAAAGACAATATATAAAAAGAATAGAGCTAGAAAAGAGAGATATAAATATAAAATCTTCTTCTTGACTTGCTAACAGTTACTTTCACTTTCACATTCGTCAGCTATTTAGTTTTTTTCACCATGATAGTTACTGTATGTAACTGTGTTTCTGTTGTCATCCAGATTCTAACAACCTGATTCTCTCTGTCCAGATGCTCTGACTAACAACGGTGTCCTGGTTGATTACCTGCGCATCCTCAAGGACATGAAGACCCAAATGAATCATGTCCAGAGTTTCCTTGATACTCAAATCTGTCTTCTGGAAGAATTCAGCACAAATCAGCCAGATCAGCAATCTGACACCAGTGGTCCACATCCAGTGTCCCACAATGGCCAACCTGGTGGGCGTCAACAAGGAGCACCAGGTGAATCTCGCTCTCTTCAACTTCACACTCTCATTACATGTTTAATCAGTAGTATTCAGTTTGAGGTTCCATCATAACTCAAAATGGAGTTAATTTTAAATTATATACTATAAGATTTGAAGTCACACAAAAATGTGAAAGGCTCTCTCAGGAGCCGGTGTTTGGTTTGTCCGTTCTGGGCTACTGTAGAAACATGGCGGACTCCTTGAAGAGGACTTGCTCCCTTTGTAGATATGAAGGGCTCATTTTAAGATAACGGAAACACAATGATCCTTAGTTTCAGGTGATTTTACATTAACAAAACATAGTTATGAATATTATATTTAATTTCTATTAGTTCCCCAAAATGTACAGACTGGACCTTTAATCTGATAAATCAAAGCAGATTCAAAGCCTTGACATATTTTTATCAGGACACTTGTGCTGTTGATGTACACATAGTAAAATATCTATCTATCTGTATGGTTTAGTTTATTTTGATTTTTGGAGTCAGTAATTCTATTATGCCATTTGTCAGGTACAAGTACCTCAACCACCGATGGTCCATTGGATTCCCTCAATGACCAAACTGATGGCGGTTCACAAGGAGCACGAGGTGAATCTAACTTTCTTCCTCTTCACAATTTCATGACATGAATACAGCAAGATTTTCTCATGCTAATTGTTGTTAATGTTTACTACAGCAGCCCCATTAATGCGCTTCATTTGGTTGAGTGCTGCGATGCTGCAATACTGTTTGGGGAAATTGAAATGCAAATAATTTTAGAGTCAGTTTTATTGAAAGGCACCTCTAGTGGTTGGTTGCAGATTGCAACCAACTGAGTACCTGTTTGCTCACACCTCCCTTTCCAAGACTGCGGTAACGTGAGCCACCGAGTGCAAAACCATGGTAACGCCGTTCACCTCGCTCAGAGGCCATCCTTACCATAATAACTCTGCTTTAGGAGCAAACAGAAGTCATACGGCGGCTGGCAGTACCACGGTTTTGCACTCTTCAGCTCACATTACCACAGTTTCACAATTGCGTCAGAGAACTACGGTGGCCTGTCGGTAACGTATAAACGCGAAAGGCTCTTTCTAGAGGCAGTGTTTGGTTTGTCCGTTCTGGGCTACTGTAGTAACATGGCGGAGCAACATGGTGAACCCCGTGAAGAGGACCTGCTCCCTATGTAGATATGAAGGGCTCATTCTAAGCTAACGGAAACACAATGATCCTTAGTTTCAGGTGATTATACACTAATGTAAAAAATAGTAATGAATATTATATTCCATTTCTATTAAGTCCCCGAAATGCTACACACTGGACCTTTAATCTGACAAATCAAAGCAGATTCAAAGCCGTGACATATTTTTATCTGGACACTCGTGCTGTTGATGAACACAAAGTAAAATATCTATATATCTGTATGGTTCGGTTTATTTTTATTTTTGGAGTCAGTAATTCTATTATGCCATTTGTCAGGTGCAAGTACCTCAGCCACCGATGGTCCGATGGAGTCCCTCAATGACCAAACTGATGGCGGTTCACAAGGAGCACGAGGTGAATCTCACTCTCTTCCACTAAACAGTCTCATTACATGTTCAATAACTATTTGAGATTCCACTATGACTCAAAATGAGGGTATCTTTTTAGAGTTGATCTATAAATGATGTCCTATTAGATTCTTAGTCAGTAAGAACATATACACCATTTTATGTTGCAGACTCTAACTCTGGTACAGGTACCTTGGACGCTGGTGATCAATGGGTGGTCCTTCCTAGCCAAACTGGTGGGCATCCACTACTCTATATTCCATATTCATTTATTAGCTTTTTTTCTGCAGCTTTTGACCCTATCCCACTGCCTTATTCAGTGAACAGTATGTTACTTGCTCAGTTATAACGTCTCTCTGCTACATATAGGTGTTAAGTTGATATATTTGGTTTAGTTTATTTTTATTTTTGGAGTCAGTAATTACATCGTCATTTGTCAGGTACACGTACCTCAGCCACCGATGATCCGATGGAGTCCCAAAATAGCCAAACTGATGGCGGTCCACAAGGAGCACAAGGTGAATCTCACTCTCTTCCACTTCACACTCTCATTACATGTTTAATGAGTAGTATTTAAAATTCCATTATGAAAAGGTCAGAAGGTCTCTTTTTAGAGTTAATTATGTACTATCAGATTTGGAGTCAGTAAGTACATTTATGCCATTCAATGTTACAGACTCATTACCTGGTGCAGGTACTTCAGGCGTGGTCAAATAACGCTCCTTATTGGCCTTACTTCAAATGCTTAGTTTCCATTTCTGCCAGTCCTTCTATCAACCCATTTCAAAATACTTTAATAACTTTTTGATACTGAAATTACTTTAATCCATTAAAGTGAATCATGCACAAAGCCCACAGTGGAGTTAAATTGTGTGTTGGGAAGTCAAATCTGACTTTAGACCTTTTATAAAACTGCTGCTTAAAAAATTAAATTTGATTTTTTTTTTTTTTGCTAAATATACACTATCGTTCAATGGTTGTGGATTCACCTCTTATATTAATTGTTTTTCTTCTTTCCTTCAATGATGGCTATTTTAACAAAGATAAAATCTGTATAATTCAGACACCAACAATCAAATGTAGTTTTGGCCAAAAAAGAAGAAGAATTAAATGATTCAAACCTCCATTTGGTTGATGTCCCCACGGTGTTGCATGACCATTTCCCCCCCCAAATATCCTTCAGTTTTGAATTTGTTCTCCAGACCAGAAAAGAGCAGGTGAGCTTTGATCATTATTGAACCACAACGGTGCAACTGGGCTCTAAATATTCTGAAAACCCGTTTTTCTTTGGGCCCTCTGCAGTCTGGTTGTTAGATTGAATAGGTTTAATCTGTGATTTGTCAGTCCATAGTATGTTCATTTTATATTCCAATAATGTTAACCTTAGACTAACTTTCTATTTCTATTGTGAAGTTTGAAGAAGAGCTTTGCTAAAGCAACATGTTGCCTGTTAATTTCAGCTTGTTATGGCATTATTGTGCACTTGGCACTGAAACAGGAACCGGTTTCTATATTTCTATCTGCACACATTTTGATGCTAAGCTTACAGTTTCTTAACCAACCATTGTAGTGTTTTGTTCTCCATGTGCTAAACAAACCCTTCATACAAAATGACATCTATTTATAAAGAGGACATTCTACAACCTAAAAGCATGAAAGACCTTTCAAATATATAGAGTAGTCCTCTCAGCCTACTGACTGAGAAGTGTGTCTTCAGAGATTTCTGCCAGAAAGGGTTTATTTTAACCCAAACCATGATATTTTCCAAATA
>CAKAKQ010033213.1:0-17255 GCA_916700675.1 Helicolenus avius
GCCACGCTTTCTCGTTTTTCTCGTCAGAGGCCTATGAACGCTCGGAGATCGATGCGCAAAGCAACTGTTGGTGCAGGGGTGATGCATTTATAAGCACGGAAAACCCCCCTTTAGTGTGGAGAGAAAGTGACAATGAGAGAGTAGAGCACATTCAGCACCATGGACAGAGTCAGAGATTCAGTGACTGGATTCACACGTTTCAGCACCATGGACAGAGCCACCAGCTGATAGTGATAGTGAGGGGTTTCTCTCTCTTTTTTAAAGGAAGGAGTGAATCTATTATGTTCCCTCATAGCTTTCCCAGTGAGACCCGCCTGACATAAAAAAAACGACAAGACAGTTGTATCTCCCTTGTTCGGTATCTGCCTCATTTGCTTTATCTGTTCAAAATGTACCTTAAAGGGAGGTTTCATGAACTATTTAATACTCTTATCAACATGGGAGTGGGCTACTTTATGGAAATGTATGTTATTAGAAATCAATTTACAAAACAAAACAATAACAAATGTTGTCCAAAAACCCTCACAGGTAGTGCATTTAGCTCAAGCTCAAATCATAACATGGCAAACTCAAACCAAACAGTGCAACAACAGCTGTCAGTTTGTCAGTGTGCTGACTTGACTATAACTTGCCTTAAACTGCATGTGATTATCAAAAAGTGGGCATGTCTGTAAAGGGGAGACTCGTGGGTACCCATAGAACCCATTTTTATTCACATATCTTGAGGTCGGAAGCCAATGGACCCCTTTGAAAAAATGGCCATGCCAGTTTTATCCTCCCCAAACTTTAACGCAAGTTTGGAGCATTATTTAACCACCTTTACGACAAGCTAGTATGACATGGTTGATACCAATGGATTCCTTAGATTTTCTAGTTTCATATGGTGTCAGTATCTAGCTTAAAAACTGAGCCCGCTACAACCTCCCGAAGGATCAATTGCGTTAAAACAAATATGCGTAAACACGTTATTATCGCGTCAACTTTGACAGCCCTAATAATAATATGACATATTCACTAATAATAGACAATCTTTATCGGTCTCAGTGCTGTCTCACATGTGCTTTAGGTTTGGGTTTGGTGGTCAGCTTGAAAAACATATTGATCCATAAAGCGAAGTTGAATACTCTTTCCAGTGCTGCTGTGTGTCACGCTTGAGAAGTGTAATGAAAATTCTGTCAATATTCCCAGATGAGTCCTAATGAACGTTGAAATAAAGATCTCAAACAGATGAAATGTCTTTGTTGTATTTTATTCTTGCAAGAAGAGGCACTGGTTATACAGAGCCACACAAAGTCAGCAGAAGAGTGCACTGCAGATTATTACAATGTGATTATAAATAAATCTACAACAGGGACTGTGAGAAAAGGAGTTGTTTTACTCAGACAGTAAAAGTCCCAGTAAAAGTCAACACTCAGTACTTTCCCACTACATGAGACAAAGAGCACACAGACAGTAACTTTCCACTGTTGGATAAAGAGACATCATTACATACAATGTAATTTTCCATCGCAGAAGTTCCATACATTTACACTAAGAGCTGTCCAGACTTGAGCTGGGAGCCCCCAGGAGTATCTCTGCTGGAGCAGCAGGGTTAATAAGTGCCTTGCTCAGGGGCAGCTATAGAGACTGATGGAGAGAGACAACCCCACCCACATTTTCCACCACCCTGGATTCAAACCAACAACTTCCACCACTTCTAAAACACCACACTGTAGACAATTGCTGTTAATTTACAGCAGGACTTCAACAGTATTAATCTGTTATTGCTAAAAACAGTGCTTTACTGTTAATACAAAAGAAAACTTGTTAGATTACGCTCATAGGCCGTTTTTTAACTGAACTATAATGCATTCTTAAAAAACAGCACTTTACTGCTGATCAACTGTCTAAAGTCTCATACGTAACAGTTTCATGCAGTATTTCTTTAATTCTGGGACCTGATCTGCACATGTGAGGCTTGCACATTGTACATGATTGTAAAATCAGTAAATTAGCTCTGTTCTTCACTCACACGTTGTTCTGGTTTGCATTCTGTACTCAGCTATAGACAGACATTTTTGGGAAACGTGTCAACAAGTCTATTATAGCCTTTTCCCTAACAAGTGCCTTTAATTGTATTTAGTGTGACTATTCCTATGTCTGTAACCTGCTAAGTCTATTCATCTAGGCAAAAAAATAATGTTTATTAAAATTTATATAAAAAATACAACCTAAATAGTACATTAAAACAAATCAGTAAGATAAAGAAAGGTGAAAAATAGCTATATAATTAATCTTTAAAAAAGTAAATTAACTGTAAAATACTATGAAATTAATAAAACAAAAACAGTTCAAACTGTATTTTTCATTAACAGTACAAAGCTGTAAATTTCAGTGACAGTATAATGATGTTAATTTTACAGTAACATAAACGCAACCCTGATGCCAGTTTCTTTACTGTTATTTTACTGGGAAATTCTTAACAGTGCACACACTGGGGTGTTAAGAAAGAAAGCAGGGAGACCCCCAGTGTGCCCACCTCCTTGAGTAACTTGTATAGTCTTGGTTCTCCTTTAAATTTTCCTCCGTGGCTTGCTGGGTACTACATCTGCCACTATACCATCAGCAGGCAGCTCGGCGCTGTTTTTTCTTCATGTTGTGGTCGGGAATACGCATGCGCCAGGCATTGGAATTACTGCACTGGCAAGAATAAGTTGGACCTCGTCTGGCTTTCACTAATAGAAAAAAAATACACACACACAACACAAGAAGCATGGCAGTGTTCAGAATAAGGAAGATGAGATGTTTTTGCGTCTGGTTGTTTCCTCTCGTAGTGACCGCGGTGTGCGCCCAAAGGTAAGGATGCTCCACTCGCTTTTTTTCTTCTAAGTGTGATACAGACGGAAAATACTTGGACACTTTATGGTCCAAAGAATGTCTCGTATTTAAAATCTGTTGTGCACCTTTTTTCTCTGTGTGTTTTTTTTCTTCTCTCCCATAGTGCCGGTGTCAATGACCCTAGCAATATGTCTCTGGTTAAAGAAACGGTGGATAGACTGTTGAAAGGTTATGATATACGATTGAGGCCAGATTTCGGAGGTAAATGAACTCATTAGTATCACCAAAAACTATGTTCGAGTTTGCGCCTTTGTCAGCCTTATAATAATAATAGTACAGTGTTTATTTAAAGCCATATTTAACTCAATGGTCTTTGCAATTTCCGAAAGTAAAAAAAAAAGGCATTTCTTATCTTCTTCTTTCTGCCACACAATCTATGAGATACAGTCGAGGCAAAATGTGTCAAAACACCCCCCAGAGAAGCGACACAACACATGATGTGGTGATGTGGATGATAAAATACAACAGCAGCTCATTTTTATCTGAATGAAAAATCACTAAAGTGGAATTTGGAATTTGATTCAAATAGGTGCCCATTCTTGTTTTCATCCATGTTCCTATATCCAGATGTTTTACGCGCAGGAAACATGTTTAAGGGCTGATTCATTGTCAACAACTTTTAGGGGGGGGATTACCATCACTTTCAGCGCAGCCCATCCAGCGCGTCTAATACCACCCGAAATGAACACTGTAAAACTATTATCCGGCTGACAACAGCTATGTTTTCATTAGAATATGTCACTGCACCTGATGTACAGTGTCTCTGTTGCTCACTGTTGTTTTTGATCTGCCCTATAGGTCCTCCGGTTGGAGTGGGAATGAATATAGACATAGCCAGCATAGATATGGTATCAGAAGTCAATATGGTAAGTAGGCCATTATCACCTCTACTCTGACAATGTGTGAGCAATCCTGGACTAATGATCCCCCTGCTAAGCATGAAGCCATCAGGGGAATACCCTCACCAATCCCAAACCACCGGGGAAACCCCCCTCTTTACGCAGCTCTGATGTGTGAATGGGTCTTTTTTTTTTTTTTTTTTACCCCCGATCACTTGCATCGACTTGTTGGTTTGAGAGCTCAAAAGCGATGGTTTGATGATTTCAACCTCTCCTTTGGGGATCTGAAATTGATTGATTGTCGCTTTGTTTTCTGTCTCATATAAGCTGAATGCTGCTTAATTTGCTGAGCAGGCACAAAGCCAAGCCAAAACACTAACTTCACAAAATCAACCATTTGGGGGAAATAAAAGTTCAATCCAATCACCACTTTCTTATAGGGGATGTTATAGTATTATCAGCTATAAAGGCTTTATAATATTTTCACACTGATATGTATGTTGCTTCATGACTGTCTGTTATGGCTGGTTTTATAATGGTTAACTAGAAATAGTGGCAGTGGAAAGAACTTGAGAGCTGTGGATGTGAGAGGTGGGAGATTAAGTTTTGCTTCATACAAGTGCACCTCCTAGTGATGAGATGTGAGAACTGCACCTCAATTTAAAAAAAAGAAACTCAAGGCTGCATTTTATCATCATGGAAGGTCATTCTTTGACACTTATAAGTTGACAAAGGTGAGCACAATTGATATTTATGGTATTATGCATGAGATTTTGATGGGTAAAATGTTGTAAATTGTCTCTTTCTGGGGGTTGACCTCTACTGTTTTTTTACAACTTCCTTACATTTTTGCAAAGTTGCGTCCTGCTGCTGCAGTTGTTTTGGTGTTACTAGCTTGTGCTGTGAGTCATGTTGTGATCTCGGGGAATGGTTACACGCTGCTGGGATATTTTTGGCAGCAGCACCCAAAGGCTGTTGCTCGTGTTGTTATCTTTGTGCTGCCGTGGACTATGTTGATGGGAAGAGATGAGAGAACAGATGATGCCACGTCTATTTGCATGCGTTTACCCAGAAGACCTGCACAACCATGCACACACACACACACACACAAGCGCACACATACACAATGCAGGTCTATAGAGCCCTCCACAGCGGCCTTGAATCTTTAATTAAAAGGCATGTTTTCCCTGTGTAACCGATGCAAGAACTTGTGTGCGTGTGAAAGTGTGCCTGCAAGTATAGTATGTGTATTGCAAGTGTGGACATGGGATGCATTTCCAGGAATAAAATACTAAAGTGTTATGTGAGATGCTATTTGTATATCTACATCCTAATCGCCTAATGCATAAGAAAGACATTTCATCCAATTAATATATAGCTTTTCTCACACACTTTAATAGGCTAATCTATCAAAAAGTGAGCACAACTACAAGACAAGTATATCTTTCTGTAGGCCTATAAGGCAAGAATATCTCGATCAAAAGATTTAAGTACAAGTAGGCCTATAAGCCAAGTATACTTCGACTTTTCTGTATACTTGTCAATATGAGCCAAGTATACTTTTCTGTATACTTGTCAATAAGACCCAAGTGTACTTAGACTTTCTGTGTACTTGTCAGTATGAGCCAAGTATACTTAGACAGTTCTGTATATGTGTCGGTATGAGCCAAGTATACTTATGTATACTTTCCTTAAGTATATCGCTGATAAGCAAAAGTAAACTGAAAGTATACTCTTTTTAAGTTTAAAATAAGTATACTAATAGCACACTTGAATACATTTCTTTTTGGTAAGGGCAGGAAGGAAGGTAGTGATTTTATTCTGTCAAATGACCATACACTTGTGTGTAGGCAACAAGTACATGTTGATATTTGTTCTGTTTAGACAGCGAGGAAAAGGGGCACAACCAAGATTTGTAGCCATGGTGTTGCAAGTATATGAAATACAGTAGTATATGTCCTCCAACTGAGCCAACAGGACACTCCAAAGTTTGTTGTGCTTTGTTTACTATTTGCCCTCCTATTATCTCCTCTGGGCTACAACTTTCAGAAAAAAAAGTAGAGTGTAGAGAGAGAGTAGATCCCAGCTTCATTACTCCTACCCAGAAGTGCGTCAGGGCCGGGGCTTATATCCACCCACACCCACACACATGGCCAAACAAAAAGAAATCCCACTCTCCATCCAAACACACAAAGCCAACGCCGCGCAGCTTCTTTGATCATCCCGTTCCTTTTGTCAGCTTTGGCCCACTAAACACCCTCTAATGTGAAAGGGGAGTCATTACCACCTGACCCATTGGAGCCTCATGAAAAGAAGAGGCCACATGTGTGCGTAATGGTTTCGGCATCTTTGATCTGCTCCCCGTCCTATAAATGTAACCACTTTTGAGGATAGCAGCTGGTGTAGAAGCACTTTCCTTTCTTCCATTTCCTCTCCCCCATCTGGCTCTCTGTCTGCCACTTATTTTGGTGCGGGGATGGAGCCACCCTGTGTACTTTCTTTAGAGAGCAGATGAGAAACTGGGTTGAGAATAATGGAGAGATGTCACTGAGGGATGTATCCAACGGTGTCCTATTAGCCATTACGGCAGAGCGGGACACCCATGCTTTGGTGTGTATTAACAATATATCCTTCTATCACCCACCAGTGCTCTCTGTTGAAGGCCTCACATTAGAGGCAGAGACATGGACGGGTGATAACATAGTGTATGTATTCGATTTTTCCAGAGGGGCCATTAAAAGAAGGAACTGCTAAGAGGTTCGTCTTAAACCATCTGTTTTAGCACTTTGGTACCAATGTCACAGAGCAGAGGCCCATTTAGAAACAACACAGGCCTCTCGCTCACTTTAGATGAGTCACCAAACTTCAAGCCCAGAGGACATGGAGTCCTCTCCAGTATTTGTCACGTAAGCAGTTCTGAGGTCCAAATGTACAACCTGGAGGGCGTTACCCCAAACCCCCTCTTCTTAGTTAAAGACAAGCCTCTAGAAACAGGTAGCAACCAATGAATGTTTAGATGTTCTAAAATTAAACCAGTGGACAACTCCAGGGTCTGAAAAGTGAAGCCAATGCCGAAGTGCCTTAAACTGGCATTCATTCTAATAGCCAGCAGGGGGCGACTCCTCTGGTTGCAAAAAGAAGTCTGATTGTATAGAAGTCTATGAGAAAATGAGCCTACTTCTCACTTGATTTATTACCTCAGTAAACATTGTAAACATGAGTTTATGGTCTCAACTGCTAGTTTCAAGTCTTCTTCAATAAAGCATGATGTTCATTTAGTAAATGATGGTCCCATTTAGAGTCAAATAGACCATAAAGCAGGGGATGCTTTAGGGCGCGGCTACCAGGTGATTGACAGGTTGCTACCACGGCGTTATCCGGTCTGGATGTTGTCCAATATTTTCAACCTATAAGTTTAACCCTTTCACAGTGTTCATGAAAGTTAATTATAACCTTTTTGGTGGCCTAAAAATGTCTTACTTAGCGTAAGTACTTAGCTCCATCCTCTTGTGTCACTTGCGGTTGCAAAAAACCAAGATGGCGACGGCCAAAAACCAAGATGGTGAAAACAGCACTCCACAAACCAATGGCTGATTTCACGTCAACTACATGCACTTCTTGTACACAATCTTGGTTAAAACTGTGCACCATTAGCTGGCTTGCTACTGAGTCATATATGTAGAAAACTACATTACATGTCACTTAGGCCCGGAGCCAGACATGGAATGAGGAGGTTGTGTGCTCGTGTTCATTACATACCCATGAAAGGTCACTTGTTCCTGGGTGTCAGGGCCAAAGTCCCAAGCCTTCGAGGGAGAGAAATAGGATAGGATATGATTGTGTAAGACCTAGGAGTCAAATTTTTCCCCTCTGTATGTATGTGAGAGAGAGAGAGAGAGAGACAGAGAGAGAGACAGAGAGAGAGAGAGAGAGAGAGCGAGAGAGAGAACTCTGACGTTAACAAGTTGCCATGTGAAGAGCCAGAAGCGTTGCTGGTGTTGGAGAGAAGGTCATGTACCAAGTGCTGCTGAGGGTTCATTCTGCGTGACTCAGAGGTGGACATACAGAGAGGGTAACACACACACACTGAATACCAATGTCATGTTAGACATTCAACCCAAGGCAAGTAGCTTGGCGAGCCTTAATTCATGCACTGCTCATAGGGAGAATAGGTAAAGTAAGCATTTAGATGGATTGGTTGATTTCATTCTTTGTCCTTCCTCATAGCAATTCTCTTTTGTGCCCTTTCTTCCACTGCCACTTACGTTTCAATATTTGCTTTTGGTTGAGCTCCTGAGCACTTGAATCCTAAGCCAACAGTTTTCACAGGGGGAAGAAATACTCCTGTCTGAGGATGAACTAAAGTTCTCATCCTCCTCCAAAAGGCAGAAATACCATTATTGATGCACTCAAAGGTCAAGAGGAGCTTATTGATTGTCAGAGAAGGACTGTGAAATTCAGAGCTCCCCCTATTTGTTGTACCCAGTTATTTCCACCTCTGCAGCAGAGGATGTCTCTGACGGGATGTCGGCTATAAATGCATCAAGATCGCACGGAAAACCTATACCATATATCATACAAATGGTTAATGGATGTTGGCTGAAAGGCAAGATATCATTGCTTGCTATTTGATAATAAAAAGGAAAGGAAGATTGTGGAAGCACTTATGTGGTATTGCGTAATATCTCATCCGTACCTGAGAGCTTTAAAATGATATTAAATCTACATCTTGTGTCTAGATCTATTTCACAGCGGCCTTCAATATGCTATCGCTGATGTGGGCAGAATGGTAAATTGATGAGCAGCCAAAATAGTAAGTCAATATGATTTAGATATATTTTCATGGTACAGATTTAAACATTTAACGCCCTGTTTATAACAGGAACACCTCACCTTAATTAGCTCACTGTAATGTTAATGATACTCATCAATAGATGGATGATATAATTAATCTTTGAGAGGGACACTATTGTCTCTTTTGTCACTGCACACACCACTTTTGTCTAGTCGGGTTTCACCAAAATTATGCACAAGGGTTGATCACTGCAGTCTTTGTCAGTACTCAAATTATCTCCAAACTCCTGCTCCATGATGGTTGCATAGTAACTAATGAGTGCCGAGGCAATGTGTGAAGATTCACAGACTGAAACGCATTCTAATTGTGGGGAGGAATAGAAACACTCCAACTTTGTTTGTCCTATTGTAAAATGAACTGTCAAACTATTTAAATTATCTCCACACCAGTGGTGGAAGAAGTACTCAGATCCTTTACTTCAGTAAAAGTAACAATACCACACTTTAAAAATACTCTGTTACAAGTAAAAGTCTTGAATTCAAAATTCTACTTGAACAACATTATTGATTATTGATTCATATTTGATCAGCGCTGCCTAGTTTGACCGTTTGATCGGAGTTCACGAGTGATTGACAGCTGCTCAGAGACGGCAGGCTATAGCTCGGCTCCGATTGGTTGTTTTTCTCCGGTCTGTGAAATCTTGCAGATGCCATTAGAAGCACCGGCGGACACGGGAAAACACAGAGGGACATGATTTTTTTTTTCAGATTACTTGTCTCATGCGATACTGTCAGGATATATATAGTGACCGTTTTATAAAAGTAACTTTTCAATCATATTTGCTCCAATTCTACCCACTGCTGCTTTAAATACAGGTACATACAAATTGTACTTAAGTAGAATACTTGAGTACATGTGCGTAGTTTCTTTCCACCACTGCTCAACACTATATTTAAAACACCTAAGTTTAATCCTGGGCGAAAAAACATTTAGTAGATAAATACCGTTTACGATGTTATTGTGGATGGTTGGTTTGGGTATAATGAAGCACAAATAGAAGTTAAAAACAAAAATTTAACAAGAATACAGTTTAGATTGGTAGAGAAACGGTTAATCATACCAATCAAATTCTTGAGCTGGCTGTTAACAGTAATTACAGTACTCATAACGGCTACATTAAAAGTTTTAGTTAGTGAAGTCCTTTGGAGTGACTCTTGCAGCCTTTCTCATCCTCAGTCTATATTAAGCCTGCTACCATATAGGGCAGACATGGACATACTTGTACACTTAGGATGTCTCTCGTGAGCATGCACACTCGCTCTCTGTCTCTCATGTACGTACACGCGTTCCCAAATCCTAATCCCTCGCTATTCTCCAGGCATGCTTCCTCATAAACTGGTGTGTTAACGTAGCCTCCAGGAAAAGGAGCTGTTTGAAATTACGTAACAGACAGAGCAGAGGCAAACTCGACCAGGGTTCAGCGAGGATTTGACTCGGTGTTCTAATGGAGAGAGCTGGAGCGAACATAATGTATGAAGAAAGCCAGGCTCTAATGATAACAGTATTGATTTATTTTCACTGCTTAGGATAAGATGATACATCGGCCTGACTTAAAAGACTCATCTGCGAGCTCCTGTTCCAAGGCAATCTCATTAAACATTGGCTTGAATAGGATTTGAAAAATACCAGTTGACTTGTGGTGCAGTGCACTAAAAGAAGGGACCGCGTTGCATATGCAATAACTGCATAATAATTTAGACATTAAGAACACAATCATCATTTAAAAATGCCTATTATATTAATGCTGCTGCCACTGGAATGTAAAACAGTAGGAATTAATCAAGAGTTACATAATGCACTGGATGCATGAATAACGTTCACCATGTATTAAACATAGAGAAGTATATCATATATATATTTTTTTCTTTTTTCGGCCACTTGTGGGCAGCAGAACAACCTAAAAAGCACAACTTATTATCGTGTATCCATGTTAAAAGCAAACAGTTGCCTAATTAACATTCGACAGACACAAAGCAACATTAGCATTCATTTGGAGCCTTTTTTCTGGCCATCCAATTAATGTAAATCCAATATTTACTCTTCTCTTAGCCCTGTTTTGTCCTGAGGGAAATATCTGCCTGTTTAGCTGCTAAATGCTCCACTATGGTCACCAGTGAGTCACTAAATGTGTCTGTTTGCAGTTTGGTGCTGGGCAGATTGGTATCCAGTGGGTTTATGAGAGCTTTTTTTTTTTTTGCTGAAAGTATCTGCCTGCTGGTGCTGGAAAGATATCAGTTGGTAGCGGTGAGACTGAATAAAAACAGCAAAGGGGGCCAAAAAAAAACAAAAAAATCAGCAGAAAGATTAGAAATTAGAAAGCACAACAAATTAAAAGGTAGACCACATTGCGTAGGATTTGGTGACATCTAGTGGTGTAATTGCAGAATGCAAACAACTGAGTATCCCTCTACTCATTCCTCCCTTTCCAGGACTGCGGTAATGCGAGCCGCCAGGTCCAAAATCATGCTTGGTTTAGAGCCAATCCATACAATAATGAAATTACTTTAGGAGCAACAGAAGTCAGACGGCGGCTTGCGGTACCACGATTTTGCACTCTGCAGCTCACGTTACTGCAGTTTCACTAACGTGTCAGAGAACTACGGTGGCCTTCGGATAACGTTAAAAACGTGAAAGTCTCTCGCTAGAGCTAGTGGGTCATGTCTCTTGTAGGTAACCCTCAAGTCAAGGAGGGTGAAAAGAGAGGTCACGCGTCATATTATTGGCGCATATTATATATATATATTACAATATTATTATTCATATTATTATACAACACATGCGCAGTCTGCATTCGCCAAAATTGAGCCAATAGCAACGCCCGACCTCTTTCAATAGGCCTTGCCCCAAGTTGGGAAACACTTGCGAGGTGGTTAAGGTCAGGCATTGACCTTGAATTGTTAAGGTTAGGATAGGTCGTCGGGCAGCGAGTCTTGCAAGACTTTTTTGCATGTTTTCACAATTTGGAAGTCACTTTCTAGACACGACCAAAGCCAATGTTTGACTGTGCTACTGTAGAAACATGGCGGAGCAACATGGCAGCTCCGTGAAGAGGACCCACTCCCTATGTAGATATGAAGGGGCTCATTCTAAGCTAACAAAAACACAACGACTCTTAGTTTCAGATGATTATACACTAATGAAAACATAGTTATGA
Source organism: Helicolenus avius (assembly GCA_916700675.1). Taxonomy (NCBI): domain Eukaryota; kingdom Metazoa; phylum Chordata; class Actinopteri; order Perciformes; family Sebastidae; genus Helicolenus; species Helicolenus avius. Next base: position 11,726 of record CAKAKQ010033213.1, read on the forward strand.
ATATTTGATTTCATTGCTAATTGTTACACACTGGTCCTTTAATCCAATGCTGCCCAATGCAGAGATATGAACAATGCAGTATCTCTAACTCCAGCTGCCCTGGAGGTCAGCAGAACAAATATCCGGTCCACAGATGGTGTATTATGTTCACTCATACCATTATCGTTTGTTGATTATTGTTGACTGTCTATTTTAGTCCTTTTTGTATCAGGCATTGATGTGTGGCGCCCCTTAGGTGGCAAAATATTTTCAGCCCACTTACTGTGTAAATTTTCACTTTCATTTTTACAACCCGTTCATTAAGCCACGTCTTTTCCACCTGGCACGCTCTTTCCCCAAATGAAGAGATTGGCAACAAGCTGCTACACTTGTCAACAGATTCAGCGAATAAAAAGAGACTTGCATGAAGCTTGCACAGAAGCTGTATACATTACATATGAATGCAGAGACTACAGCAAGCCTGTGCTGAGGAAAGTCACAAGGGATGTTGGAGGGAGCGATGGAGGAATGGCTGTATTGTGTGAGTGGAGTGCTGAAACAAGCCATGCCCCGACTTGCATTATTCATGCCGGTAGGTTTAGGTACATGTGCCTCCCTATAGAGTTTTAGTAATCCATTTAGATTACGCTGTGTGCCACTTGAATGCAGTAAAAGCACAAGCATTAAGTGGGTTGTTTGTATACTGAAAAGAGGATTTGTATGTCACCAGTGACAATACATAACATATGGGCAGTTGTTTAGTCATTAGCAGAATCAGTTAACTCAATGTGAATAATGATGAAGGTGGTGGATGGGTTTCTGTGATGATGATGATGATGGTGATCATGATGATAAAATGAGGAAGGAAAGAATAATTTATATGGAGTATGAGGAACAAGCAAAGTAACAATTTGGATAAATATATAAAAAGCAGCAACAAAGTGGCATTTTATAGCCCCCCCACGTCATATGAGAAGAACTGTACATTAGATCAGTGTGAGCACCTGTCTCCGCCACGGGAATGCTGATAAATTCAGGTAACGTTTATTGCTCTTAGCGTGGGCACAGCCAGAACTCTTGGCATTTTGTTGTGTGTACTTCACATCAGTTTATCCCAGTGACTTGAATGTGAGTTTAACATTTTAAAATGTGAATGTACAAGAACGAGATACAATAATATAATGAGGTTTGAGCTCATTTTGTAAATTGTTAATATCAAAGCAACAAGTAAACAGGCTGAAAGCTGCCTGTTGGTGATGTCTATAATATCCCGGAGCCATAACATAGGAGCATTTATCAATTTTAGCTTATTCCTCTGAGCTTATTAAAACATGTTAATTAGCCAATCTGGGTGACATGTTTCTTCATTACAATGAATTGTAGTTTTGAGTAAATCCCACATACACTGTCTCGCTATCACAAATAATCTCTAGGGCAACACATTTGTATTAATCCCTAACTGAAAATAGTTCCTAACAAATGCACTATTTACTACGGTTTAAGTAACATTTGCTAAAAACTACAGTTTCTGGCTTAATTTAGAAATTACTTTGTATTTTTTTTTTTTTAAACTAAACAATGTATCTGGACTCCTTTTCAAAGATTTATTTCTTCAGCACAGGAATGAATGAGCTTGGGCTGATTTTCACAGACAGAGTATAGGGAGATCAGAAAATATCATAAACAGAACAACGTTGTTGAGTTTGGTCTTTTCCTAGAAAACAAGAAAAACACAGCCTCAGCCTAACCCTATCCTTTAAGGTAAACAGCAATAAACATTGGCATATTTCTCTGAAATAATAATGATCAGCCTTGATTTATCAATAAGTAAGCATTCACACACTTTTAGTAAAAAAGGGATACTAAAGTAGTACCGAAATAGCGATCCTGACATAAATACAGTGCAATAATCAACATTAAGTATTTACATGGCCAATAGACAGGCTACCAGTTGTAAACAAAGTCAATTGGATATGGCTAACAAATTCAAAATACTGATGGTGATAGGCAGTCAATCAAAAGGCAGGCAGATGGCCATATATAAACAGGTGGAATGAGCAGGTGACTGAGTTAAGTGTTGAGCAGGACTGGGATAATGGTGCATCTGAAAGCGGTTAGAAGAATTGAGAAAACAGGGAATAGCGAGGAGGAACTAGAGGCAGAGGAGGGAGGAGAGGTAGACGGAGCAGCTGTCGCCATGACAAGATTACCTCAGGTTTTTGTGAAGTCAAAATCTCATAAGCTGTGTGTACAAAGATGTCTGGGAAAATGGTGACTGAAGCGTTAGGCAGCCGTTATTTCTGTTCTCACTGCCGATATATCTTTAAATCTCATCAGCGGTCTGTGCAACAGATTTCTGCAGATGCCCAAACTACTCTTTATACTTTTCCTCTATTTTCCAGCGTGGCGTGCAGCCTTGCCAGACTGTCTTATATTTTTACTTCCCTGGATTGTTAGCTTTGCTTCTACAACTCTATCTGCATATATTTATTTATGATCCTCTGACTTTTTTTATTTCATGCTACCAGCTGGGCTATTATGAATCCAGCGACTTTGGTTATGAGTGAAATGTCCCCACAGCTCTTGGCTAGATTACTAGGAAATATGATATAGATGTTCATGTTCCCCACAGGATGAATTGCAATAACTTTATTGGTCCTCTCACTTTTTATCTAGCACCATCATCAGGTTACGATCTCTGGTTTACGATCAAATCCCTGCAAAACTAATGACATTCCCATCAGTGTCAGCTGAACGTTGTGTTTAGTAATTAGCAAGAGTTAGCATGCTAACACACTCAAAGCACCACTTTGCCTAAATATAGCCTCGCAGAGCCAACAGCGTGGCTTAATTTAGCACCCATGTGGGTACTTTCCTGTGAAAGGAATTGTATAGACACAATGTAGAATGACAATGTGGGAAAAAACAATTATATAACTGACAATTCAGCTTTGATTGGGGTGTATGATCTCTCAAAAGGCTTTTTGAAGTTCTCTTTTGCAAAACAAGCTTTTAACTTTTAAAGATGACTCCATTAAGCCGTACTAAAAGCCCTGCAGCAACACTTTGTTGTATGTGAAGTAATTCCTCATGATTAAAATCTTCTGAACATACTACTGCTTTTTTAAATCTTCTTATACAACTCAAATTTGAATATCTTTTGAGAATAATACACAACATCTAATACGTGAAGTACCAGCCCAGTCGCACAGCAATTTGTGAAATAGTCACGCAATTCAGTGTATTGACTTGTGTACACAAATGACATTTTTTTTTGCGATGGTCAGCACGAAATCAATTCGTATGTAATCCAGATAATTGTGAACTGGGAAGCATAGGCGTGTAGGGAGGAAGTCGGGGTGGATAGGTGCGTCAAACAACACCGGACTTTTGCCCAAAAGACCATTGTATGTTTCCCGTGTGAAACCAGACTTCAACATTGATTCATTTGTCACATAACTTCCATGCTAAAATGACGGCACTTCCAGAGTTATTTTAAACCAAACCGGAATCTTTTTCAAAACCTAACTATCTTGTTTTTGTCAGGTAACTTCCTTACTTACGTTCCGCCACTTCTGGTGTTATTTTAACCAAAACCACGATCTTTTCTGAAAGCTAACTTAGTAGTTCTGTTGACTAAGCCTACCCAAGTCAATCTTTTCCTAAACCTAATTAAGTAGTTTTGTTGACTAAGCCTACCCAAGTCAATCTTTTCCTAAACCTAACTAGTTTTATTTTGAAAAGATTGGTGCGAAAATTGACACGTGCATCACGTGTTGCTTGACATTCGTTGGTGAAAGTCGTGCTGAGCGTCACGATAAAAAAAAAGGGAAATTTGTGTCTATGTACACGAATCAAATAGATTCAATTTTGGGACTGTTTCACAAACTGCCATGAGACTGTGTTGGAAATACACCAATCACATACACACACACACACACACACACACACACACATGCACTCACACTGTCATAAAGTAACAGAGATGTACTGCTTAAGTCATTATTAATGTTACAGACACTGCTTATTGTACAATTAATAACACAGCTCGAAATGTCAGAGGAAGGAAGGCGTGTAATCAATTCCCCCAGGTTAAACAAGCTCACTAGTTAGGCATCTGATTCACTGTTGCCTGTGACAGTGAATGATGGGATGGATGTTTAGCCATCAGCTGCAGCTGCAGGTCTAACTGTTAAACAGCAGCATCTTGTTTTCTTGTCGGTGGGCAGAGCGTGGGGAATTGACAGCATATTGCCATTGCACCATTTGCAGGCCAATAATTTCCACACCTGTCCTGTGTCAAGCGGATACATTCACTCATCCCTCTGTTTCTCTCTCACTGTCTGGTCTCTCTCACTTATGTGTTGTCTTTGCCTGTTTGGTAATGACACAATGCTGAGGCCCTGCTGCAGGGGGATTAAACCGAGTTACAAATCGAAGTGGGTTAATCGGCAGGGCCTACCATTTCAGGAGGCATCTCTCAGGTTACTATTCCCACCGCTCTATTTGTTTGTGTGCTATTGCTCAAACTCACCAGTTCAAAGTTTGGGTTTAATTGCCAGTCACACTTGCTGAACTTGTACATGATGAACATCAGTTTGACCCAGCCAATTACCATGTCAACATAACTCATAACTTCATATGGTTGAATCTTCATATATACTGTATTAGGCTGGTCTCATACACCGTTCGTAGCTATACCTACGGAAAGTAATGCACTGTAATTTGTGTGTATATCTCACAAAATCAATTTGTGTGTAATTAACTTAATCGTAGGGAGGAGGTCGGGGTGGATGGGTGGGTCAAAATATAACAGCCTTTCGCCCAGGAGACCGGCGTTTGTGTCCTGTGTGAAACCAAAAGTCAACATTGATTTGTCACGTAAATTACGTACTCAAGTAACACCACTTTTGGAGTTATTTTAAGCCAAACCACAATCTTTTCCTAAACCTACCTAAGTATTTTGTTGCTTAATCCTAACCAAGTTGTTTCCTGTGAAAACGGAAGTTTATTTTGAAAATTGACACGTTGCTGGACATTCGTAGGAAAAAGGAGAACTTTTACATAAGATATCATATGAACCGTTGTATGAGAATACGTTGCCTGTATATATATATACATACATGTATATACTGTACATTGATTTACAACATCTTCACAAACATATCAAGAGTGACAACACAATCTACTGTAAGCCAACATTTTTCAAAATCTAAGATTAAAATCCAATTTTATTCCCACATGGAAGGCCTAGCATAACAAAATGAAATAGGGGCAGAGTATAAGGAGAACCACAAATTGAGGCAAAGATGTGTCCGTGCCAGCTGGAAATGTTTCAACTTCAGTGAAAAAATATGCACTTTATGAATCTGCTTCATAAACGTACAGAGACAAGAGGAGCTGAACAAAAACACAACCCAAAATTACTAAATGCCTTAAACCAAAAAGCACAATGTCTACGATATCATTGATATCTATCATATCATGTACAGTGTTGATCAGTGTTAAATATTCACTGACAATTATATTTGGCTTTGACAAGTGTTGACTG
>CAKAKQ010033216.1:0-10459 GCA_916700675.1 Helicolenus avius
CCTTCCTTGGACCACTTTTGGTAGATCCTGACCACTGCAGACCGGGAACATCCCACAAGACCTGCAGTTTTGGAGATGCTCTGACCCGGTCGTCTAGCCATCACAATTTGGCCCTTGTCAAAGTCGCTCACATCCTTACGCTTGCCCATTTTTTCTGCCACCAACACAAAGTTCAAAGTTCAAAGTTCAAAATGTTCACTTGCTGCCTAATGTATCCCCCCACTGCCAGGTGCCATTGTAACAAGATAATCAATGTTATTCACTTCACCTGTCAGTGGTCTTAATGTTATGGCAGATCGGTGTATGTGTTAGCTTTTTATGTGAAAAACATCATGTTAGAGATTTTAGACAGGAAATGAAGGGAGGGAGGTGGGTAGGGCGCCCAGCTGGACTTGAACCTGGTGTGGTGTGGTTCATGATCAGCACCTTAACCATAACGCCACAGGGACGCACCTGTTCTAAAACACTGACACGCACACTTACGGTAGAGTCAGATGTGGTCTATTGAAATAGTTTAATTTTCTCAACCGCATACCATAACATACATAACTTACCACATAGTAGGTCAATATCTAGTTAAAATAATATTCACACGAGAAAAAGATCAGCATGAAAGTTGGTTCAGAAATACCTTCCTGGGTGCAATATTTGCTATGGGTCGTAATTTAAAGTATCACACGCTATCAGGGGGGTAGTGGCACATTCCCTCATGTGCTCTGTCTGTTTTCGTTTTGAACAATATGCAAATTAACTGTAACTTTCCTAAAATAATAACCTTTTTTCCTTCAGGTAAATAATAATGTTCTGAGAAGAAATAAGTTAACATTTTGCTATGATGGTTGTTTCTTATAGTAGTTTATCAGTCGGTAGTCCCTGTATGTTAAATATATTGGTAGGATGAGGGTTAAGTGTGTCATGTGTTCGTTACTGTGTCTCACAATGTGCATTTAAATTCACAGAAGGGAATATAACCTCCATAGTTCTGCCACTACAATATTGACTCAGGTAATGAGACATACAGATCAATAAAACAGACACACAAACACAAATGCTGGCTACTGCAGACATCCACCCTCTGACTCGACAGCAGGTGAATTTCACTTAGTTATACCTCATATTAGAACAGGCATGGTTTATTGTATGTAGGCTTACAAAACCTTTAAGAAAATATCTACAAGTAGGACCCTGTGACCAAAGATAACATTTAACATGAATAAGAAACAGCCTAAGATGACCTCATGTCTTGTCAAATTCAACCCCACAAAATATTGTCAAAGTGGATGTTTTCCAATTGTGGAAAAAAAAAAGTTGTGAAAGCCTTTTGCGGCTGCAAGTATAGGTGCAAATACTAGGAAATTTGCTCAGTAAGTGTGAAATGGAAAGTCTGTCTTTTCAACGTGGGGAGGAGGGCATTATTTTCCTGCACGACAGATCGAGGCTCACCGCAAATTTGCTCATCTTAGCTTCTTGTTTTGCCAATGTTTTTTCTGATTTTTGTGACCTCAGCAGACCTCTTTCCAAATTTATCAGAGAACATAACTAGTTGGCTAAAGAAATTAGCCAACATTTTTAGGAATATTTAAATCACTCTAGTGGTGCAATTGATCACCAGTGAATTTGACCCTTACCTGGAGTTTTACCTACTCTGGAGACGGTGATGTAAAAAACATTTTGTGCCACATGTGACCACGCAGACAAATCTCTCAGAGCCAGGCTAGCTGTGTCCCCGTTTCCAGTCTTTATGCTAAGCTAAGCCAACCGGCTGCTGGCTGTAACCTTTATATTTAGCTTGCATATGAGGGCGGTATCAATCCACTTATCTGTGAACTCTCCGCCAAAAAACAAACAAGCCTTTTACCCAAAATGTCAAAGTCCATATCCCAAGGTGTTGATTTAAAGGTGTAGTGTGGAGGATTTGGCGCATCTAGTGGTATTGGTGAAGATCGCAACCAACTGAGCTCTAGACTGCGACCATAATGGTCGCATATGCAACCTTTTTTTGGGAGTGTGCGAGTTCCATTTTTACCTTGTTGCATTTGTGCGAGTGCATAATCATTACTATTTTGGTAACACGGTAAGGGCGCTGGATATTGCAGATGAAAGCAGTCCTTTTTGTTCCTCACTGGCGCAGCCTCTCTCTCCCCTTCATGCCCTCTCCTCTGTTCTGTGTAAACCTTTGCGCGTTTTTGAAATGTATTCATTTTTTGTTATGTTTGAGTCTTTCTTTCATTTTTTTGGTTAAACACATGTGGCAGGATGAATGAAACAAGTGACGAAACTGATTACCTCTATATACTTGCAATAGTTACAAAAAGACTGGATACTACACTTCCCATGATGCAACTTGATAGCATTTTTCATAGTGCTACATTCCATTTAAACTGGGAAGTCAGAATTTCCGAGTTCCCAGTTGGAAATTTCAACTGGAACACCCCCTGAAGTCACATTTCCGACTCGGAGAGTCAGATGAACCTCGCCAACCCCAACCTCAAAATCCAAGATGGCTGCTGTAGGGAACTCTGCAATGAGATGTACTTGAGTACAGTACTGCATCAAAGTCTACTCAAAGGATATCTAATTTAGTATTGCAAATCTGTTAAGTTGGGCGACTCACGAGAGACAAACTAAAACAAGAATAGTCAAAATATAACCATCAGAGGATGAAATATTTTAACTTTTAGTCCCTAGTATGACTCATGCTCCCCCGCCTTTCCTTTTTGAAATTTATTTGATTTATATTTTTTTTACTATTATTATTATTTGTTATGTTTGTGTCTTCTTTCTTTCTTAGGGTTAGAAACTGATTACCTCTATATACCTGCAATAGTTCTAAAAACACAGGATACTACACTTCCCATAATGCAACTTGATAGCATATTTCATTATGCTACATTCCATTTGAACTGTGAAGTCAGAATTTCTGAGTTCCCATTTGGAAATTTCAACTGGAACGCCCCCTGAAGTCAGATTTCCGACTCGGAAAGTCGGACGAACCTCGCCAACGCCGACCTCAAAATCCAAGATGGCTGCTCAGTGCATCAACCGTAAAAAAAGCTGTAGTAATATACTGTTTATTAGCACTTCTGTCTTATTTGTGTCTCATTAAATCAGTCGTACACACAGTACTGTCCAACTTCTATCTGTACGCATGTTGCTACGGTGTTTATATGCAGAAAATACGGAGTAATGAGTTGTTATCAACTGGTATTGCTAACCTGGCTTGAGGAAACTCTTAAGTTTTCCGACTTGTTGAACTGGATTTGGGTGTGACGTCATTCCCAGCTTCGACTTCCAATTCCCGAGGTAAATGAAATGCAGCATTAGACCGTCCGTGCACGCAATAAACAACCATGTTTTAAATGCTACGACTCCAAAGGCTTGCTGTTAAAAATGTGTAAACTGAACTTGATGTGTAAAATCAGTAAAGTGCCCCTTTAAGTGTAGAATAGTAGAATATTGATTTTTAAGATGTACTCAAAATGGGACCTTGAACTCACTGTTCTCATAATAACCAGCGAGAATTACTGGTTAACGTCCACGCCTGAATAAATGAGTCCGTCTGGTGCCTGCTCTCCCTAAAAAACATAATGTTCCTTGATAACGTATCGGAGAATTCCTCATTTGGACAACTCTTACATAACAATGATGAAAACTCCTGTTCCTGCATGTCGAGCACACGCACTTCACTCACATGCATTCACACGTAGACATACAGGCGCACATATACAGGACATTTAACATAAGCTAAAGAAAAGGGTGTTCAAAATACTTTTCATAAATGTATTAATTGACTGACTTTAAAGGAACAGTACAGAAATGGATGGGAATCAACATAAATTTGTCCAGCGTATTAAAGAGCGACTGTCACAGGACTTATGATAATGTCAAGAAGAGAAATGGCTTCATGGGAATGTACAATATCTTAGTTGTGTCTGGTTTTTACAAAGAAATCAAGAATGAAAAAACCTCAATCTTGATATTTTATCTAAAATTCCTAAAAAGAAAACACCATCTCACTAAGCCGCTATTCTCAAGAGTGCAATTAAAGATTAGATTAAACAATTCCTCATTTTGCTGCAGTTGACATAGATCAATAAAAACCTGTCTTTAATATGAAGCATTTACACTTAATGAATGTGAAAGAGAGAGAAGAGTGACATCTGCTGGCCACAGAGGTACATCGTATACTAAAGTAAAGATGATCTAAAGAGTTAAATGTGATTGTTTGTGCCTGACTATCAAGCCTTTGTGGTGCAGGTCTGAATCAACTCTGTGTCACTATTGTTTAATGTGGACATTTTCAGGTTCATACTTGTATTCTGGGTTTCTACCAGAACATGTTCACATGCTTTAATGTGCAAAACTGTTTTATCTGTCTGAATATACCTGTGTTCACCCTCTGTCTGAAACTCTGTTTTAGCGCCTGTCTCTTTAAGCCCCCCTCCTGAAAAAGCCCAGTCTGCTCTGATTGGCTTGCAAAAGAAATATGGTACACATTGGTAGTTCTCAAGCAGTGGGCGATATATTCTAACGAGCCTGCATGTACATAGGAAGGGCAGCCAAATATGTTGAATGACATGTTTTCTGCCCACAAAACACTGTCTGAGTTGTCTTATTTCACAGTTGGTGAGTTGGTAGGCACTCCAGATACCCAAATGTATGTGCACAAGCACTGAAAAAGTGAGTTTTTCACAATATCCCCACAATATAGATTGTGTACAGTATGAATTAAAGCTGTCAATTGATTAATATATTTAATTGCGACGAATCACATGATTGTTCATAGTTAATCACGATTAATTACAAATGAATCACACTTTTTTTCTGTTCAAAATGTACCTTAAAAGGAGATTTGTCTAGTATTAAATACTCTTATCAACATGGGAGTGGGCAAATATGCTTGTTTTATGCAAATGTACGTACAGTATATATTTTATTATAAATCAATTAACAACACGAAACAATGACAAATATTGTCCAAGAACCCTCACAGGTACTGCAGTTAGCATAAAAAATATATGCTCAAATCATAACGTGGCAAACTGCTGCCCAACAGGCAACAAGCTGTCAGTGTGTCAGTGTGCTGACTTGACTATGACTTGACCCAAACTGCATGTGATTATCATAAAGTGGGCATGTCTGTAAAGGGGAGACTCGTGGGTACCCATAGAACCCATTTTCATTCACATATCTTGAGGTCAGAGGTCAAGGGACCCCTTTGAAAATGGCCATGACAGTTTTTCCTCGCCAAAATTTAGCATAAGTTTGGAGCGTTATTTAGCTTAATTCGCGTCAAGCTAGTATGACATGGTTGGTACCGATGGATTCCTTAGGTTTTATAATTTCATATGATGCCAGTATGTCCACTCTAGCTTTAAAACTGAGCCCACTCAACAATACAATATTTTACAATCGTAAAATCGCATGTTGCGTTAATGCCTTAAGATTAGTGACGTTAAAACAAATTTGCTTTAACACGTTGTTGTCGCGTTAACTTTGACAGCCCTCGTATGAATTGAATTCTTTCTGATCAAAGTTAGTCTTAAATGGTGAATTAAAACAAAGGGAAAACAAATCTAATAATATATGAATTTTTAATAATGGTTATATCAGAAAGTAATATTTCAATACATCACTTGAAACCACATTAAAACAGGCAAAAGAACAGGTAATAACAAATGTTAATAGAGAGAAAGCTATGAAGATAAATCACCACTTGATCGGCTCAGTGAGGTGTTAGAATAAACACTGGGTCAGTCAGTTAGCTTGGAGCCTCTCTTTGTCCTCGATGAGCTTCTTCACCCACAGTTTAGACGGGTCAGCACAGATTTCATTACCGTTGAGCATCTTGAAGCTAAAACAGAGACAGATTGTTGATGCCATTTTCAGTGTCAACTTTTTTTCAACAGATAGTGTGGTGTTTCGTAATCCATTTGTTGTGTATATGTAAATCTATATTAATACTTTCATGCCTGTACATTTATGTTTGCTTAAATTCCTGTATGTCTGCACGTGAATCTTTGTGTGTATTTGTTCTCGGCACTGTGTATGAATATATTGAAAGCTACTTAAAGTCCATTTTCTTTTGCATATTTAAAAAAAACAAGGCCAATGAAATTGATTCTGAACTTTTACGGTTGAAGTTTAATAACAGGAGATAAGACACTCACATGACACCCTCCATGGCACACCTAATGTCTGTGCGCTTGTAGCTCACCACGTTGTTCTTAGGCAGCTTTCGATTATAAAACGTCGCACAGCACTTATCTGGAGCAAAGCCTGAGAAAACCAAGAGAGAAACACAAATGACATGAACATATACTGTAGAGAGACCAACGCTGACCTTACACCAAACCACTTTTCATGCGATTTCACTGTCGCAGACATATTTCCCATGTCGGAATAAAATCACGAGAGTCTTGCTGGAGTTGTGGTGTGCTCCCGTGATCTCAATTGTTTAGTGTAAGGTGGTTGTTAGTGGTATTCAACACAAAACCATTACATCGACATGAAATTGTCTTTTTTACACATTATCCCATTACACTTTTAACCCTTTAAGGAACAATGCAGCTGTAATCTGCTGAAGGAGGCTGTGGTTTGATTCTGATATTCAACATTTTGCTAAGTAACAAAAAACTTTAATTCATGTAAATGCTATTAACTTACCACTGTATATATAGAAAATACATAAATCTACTTATCTGCTTGATGTTTTTAAATCAGTGACTGTTCACAATGATCTCATTTATGAAACATTTCCTCTCCCAACACTCAGAAATGAGACGGTGTAAACCTTATTAGGCTGACTCAGCCTTTACTGTAATGACCAATTGTTTATTTTAATCTCTTTTTAAATTTTGGAATGGCATCACTGATTATTTTGATCTGTTACCAGATAATATAACATTTAATTGGTCTATAAGAGATATATTAAGACATTATTACAGTGACCTTTAAGGATAGATTTGACTTTTTAAGAAAAAAAAGTGAATGTAGACCGCATACCTTGATTGGCCCGGACAGCAAGAGATGAGAAAAGCAAGGTGCAGATCACCAGAATGATGGGGCTCTTCATCATCATCATCATCTTGATCGGCTTCTGTTGTCTGTCTGTCTTGCCGTCTATCTGGTTGTCTTCTTTCTGTCTTCTTCACTAGTGGCCCCTCACTTTTATTATGCTATGTGTGTCTGTGTGTGTGTGTGCCTGTGTGTGTGTGTGTGTGTCTGTGTGTGTGGCAGCAGGCACAGGTAGCAGGTTCCATGATAAATTAAAACTACCCAGCATGCAAACATTCTGTGGTCATGTGGTCAATGCTTCTCAGAAGAAGAGTGAGGGGCGGAGGACAGAGGACGTTGTGGTTGTGAGCTCAGATTCTATGAAATACAAAACATATCCGTACCTCAGTAATTTTACGTGTGGGTGCAGTGTGCAGATGCACTGTGGTTTGAAGCTCCTTTCCCTGTCACTGGTTCATGTGTTAAATATTATCTTTAATCTACCTCTAACAGGTACGTAACATGCATAACCAAGGCCAAAAAAGATCCATTTTAAAAAGCAGTTTAAAATATGTCACTCTTCTCAAAATGTACAGTATCCTGTAACAGGAACTAAACTCAATGAAACCCAAAGCCAAGGGCAGTACAACAATCTGTTAACAAATCTATGTTCTGCTCTGTGAGTGGTGATTTTTTATGAAGATATAGTTGTCTACTGTATATATATGGAATTTTTTTTTTTACAAAATCAGCATCTTGTTGTATGAATCTCACAGGCATGTTATGAAAATTTAAGGGCATTTTTGACTATATTGATGCTATTAATACTGACTAATACTGGTATACAGAAGTAAACAGGTCGCCATTACAGCGGTGGCATCTCCTTACTATATGTGGACATTTAAATGCAAGCTGTCCTAAGAAAGTGTACGATTTTGTACATTTACGTTGTGTGTACTTTTGACAACGATTTCTAGGAGTTTGGGAAGAATCTGAGAGGTTCCCAGCTGCCTAATGTTAACCTGACATGGTGAAACGAGGAACGTCAGCTAAGTTAACACTGCCTAGCTGACTTTAGCTAACAACATTAGTTGCTCTAACTAGGGCAGGGGTCAGCAACCTTCACCTATGTATTTGAGCCTTATAATGAAGGTAACACTGCCTATAAAGTCTAATGCAGTGAGGACCTGAGTGCAAATGAGAGGCAGAACATTGAAGAATCGTATTGAGGAGATTTGTCTGGAAGCTCTTTTCAGCAGGAGCTTCCAGTGTGTTTGTTATGCAAATGTCTTTCAATTACTTTTTTTGTTGTTTGCTAATTTTTCGGCAGAGAAAGCAAACAAAATTGTCCACGCACAATTAAATTCTCCGTTTTCCTTCTAAAACACTGACACGCACACTTACGGTAGAGTCAGATGTGGTCTATTGAAATAGTTTCATTCTCTCAACCACATACCATAACATACATAACTTACCACATAGTAGGTCAATATCCCTCATGTGCTCTGTTTATTTGCGTTTTACACAATATGCAAATTAACTGTAACTTTCTAATAATAATTTGAGAAGAGATAAGTTAACATTTTGCTATGATGGTTGTTCCTTATAGTAGTTTATCAGTTGGTAGTCCTTGTATGTTAAATATGTTGGTAGGATGAGGTTTAAGGTGTGTCATGTGTTCGTTACTGTGTCTCACAATGTGCATTTAAATTCACAGAAAGGAATATAACCTCCATAGTTCTGCCACTACAATATTGACTCAGGTAATGAGACATACAGATCAGTAAAACAGACACACAAACACAAACGCTGGCTACTGCAGACATCCACCCTCTGACTCAAACTAAAACCTGTTTGTAACAGAGGAAGGGGTATGATGCAACAAGAATGCACTAAGTAAAATATCTCAGCAAGCGATTTCACTTAGTTATACCTCATATATCTACAAGTAGGTGTCCTACTTGTAGATATTTAGGGGTCCTACTTGTAGATATTTTCTTAAAGGTTTAGTAAGCCTACATACAATAAACCATGCCTGTTCTAATATGAGGTATAACCAAGTGAAATTCACCTGCTGTCGAGTCAGAGGGTAGATGTCTGCAGTAGCCACCGTTTGTGTTTGTGTGTCTGTTTTATTGATCTGTATGTCTCATTACCTGAGTCAATATTGTAGTGGCAGAACTATGGAGGTTATATTCCTTTCTGTGAATTTAAAATGCACATTGTGAGACACAGTAACGAACACATGACACACCTTAAACCTCATCCTACCAACATATTTAACATACAAGGACTACCGACTGATAATCTACTATAAGGAACAACCATCATAGCAAAATGTTAACTTATTTCTTCTCAGAACATTATTATTTACCTGAAGGAAAAAAGGTTATTATTTTAGGAAAGTTACAGTTAATTTGCATATTGTGTAAAACGAAAACAGACAGAGCACATGAGGGAATGTGCCACTACCCCCCTGATAGCGTGTGATACTTTAAATTACGACCCATAGCAAATATTGCACCCAGGAAGGTATTTCTGAACCAACTTTCATGCTGATCTTTTTCTCGTGTGAATATTATTTACAAAATGCTTACAAAACCTTTAAGAAAATATCTACAAGTAGGACACTGTGACCAAAGATAACATTTAACATGAATAAGAAACAGCCTAAGATGACCTCATGTCTTGTCAAATTCAACCGCACCAAATGATATATAATATATATCAAAAGGGGTGTTTGAAAAAAAGTTGTGAAAGCCTACTGCGGCTGCAAGTATAGGTGCAAATACTAGGAAATTTGCTCAGTAAGTGTGAAATGGAAAGTCTGTCTTTTCAACGTGGGGTGGTGCGGTGGGGAGGAGGGCATTATTTTCCTGCACGACAGATCGAGGCTCACCGCAAATTTGCTCATCTTAGCTTCTTGTTTTGCCAATGTTTTTTCTGATTTTTGTTACCTCAGCAGACCTCTTTCCAAATTCATCAGAGAACATAACTAGTTGGCTAAAGAAATTAGCCAACATTTTTAGGAATATTTAAATCACTTTCGTGGTGCAATTGATCACGAGTGAATTTGACCCTTACCTGGAGTTTTACCTACTCTGGAGACGGTGATGTAAAAAACATTTTGTGCCACATAATGACCACGCAGACAAATCTCTCAGAGCCAGGCTAGCTGTGTCCCCGTTTCCAGTCTTTATGCTAAGCTAAGCTAACCGGCTGCTGGCTGTAACCTTTATTTAGCTTGCATATGAGGGCGGTATCAATCCACTTATCTGTGAACTCTCCGCCAAAAAACAAACAAGCCTTTTACCCAAAATGTCAAAGTCAATATCGCAAGGTGTTTATTTAAAGGTACAGTGTGGAGGATTTGGCGCATCTAGTGGTGTGGTTTCAGATCGCAACCGACTGAGTACCCCTCCTCTCAGTCCTCCCTCGCCAAGCGGTAACGTGAGCCACCGAG
>CAKAKQ010033217.1:0-19108 GCA_916700675.1 Helicolenus avius
TCTCATCAACGAGGGATTGTGGGCTTCGGCTGCTCTATAACGGCTGGAGGGGCAGAGGTATGTGTCCGAGGGTCCCTGTAGAGCAGGCATTACAATGAAAGACTCACTGTTGTTGACCTAGCCCCAGGCCACATGTGTCACCAGCATAGCCATCAATACTACCATGTCATTACATTTGCACTTCAAAAATATAAGGCACAGCTTGATGGATTCTATCGCCATGGTCAGCATTTATATGCAGTAGAGAATAAGACAAAGCTGGGCAATGGGATTCAACAGTATTCATCACATGTTTATTTGACCTTTTTTATAGCATCAAATAACTAATTAAAACCAAACTTATCAGCAAAAATCAGTGTGAACTACCTAAAATGATAAAAAAAAAAACATCTTTGGAAAAATGTATTTGACGTGTGACTTTTTGGTCTGGCCATGTCTCATCCACTAACATGGAGGGGGCGGGATTTATGACCTATACTGCAGCCAGCCACCAGGGGGCGATTGAGATGTTTTGGCTTCAATTTTGGGGAGCATGTCATCCATCATTATATAGCCTACAGTGTATAGTTTAAACACACATTGGCCAGGTTTCCATCCAAATACAGCACAAATTTCAACCAAATTTCCAAAAAAACGTAAAAAGAAAATACCAATTAAAGTTTTTTTTTCATCCATTGTTGGTATGCAAATCCTACGTGTTGGTTTTTCCATGCAGAAGAAGAGGGCACAAAAAGATGGTGTTAAAAGAGCGGCGGTTAAATCTCCAATGGTCGAAAAGTATGAGGAAAATGTGATGGAAATATATATGGTGCTTATGTTTGTAATGTTGCTCAAATTAATAGTGTCCACACAGATCTGATGTTTTCAGTGGAAGCTTGAGTTATACTTAAGTACATCATGTTTAATTGCCACATCTGTTTCCGTTGCACTTACTGTATTGCGATATTTCGACTTTCTTTCAAATTTCCCACATTTCCAAGAAAGTGTTTTTATGCACAAATTGAAAATTACATAAAAATGGGTGGATTGAAACACACTTTTACACACCCAAATTTTTACAGCAGTACATTCCTCCATTCATGCTAAACTCTTAGTATGTATAGAAGAGTAGATTTGTAGTGTGTCACTTGTGGTATGGATACATTGTATTTGTCCATACAGTGTAGCAATAGCAACAATCAGCAGGCTCTGCACGCACTATCTGCCCTCCCAGCCCTTGTATGGGGTCAATCGTCCCACCTCTTCCCAAGCTTATAAAATGTCCCTTATCAATATTTTAGCACATCAATTGTAACCCTTGGTAAACACATCTTCCCCTGAAAAGTAAATTATCAGTGGACACAGTCACTGGGGATTGACTGTCTGGGACGCTGTCAAGGCTTTCTCTCTTGTGTTTGCTCTATCTCACACACTCTGTCAATTCCATCTTTGAGAGGGGGACCAATAGAATCCAGCAAAAGCTCTTGTTGAGGATTTTTCAAACTAAACAATGCCCTGGGCATATTGTATTCTCAGGAGAACTGTTGGCCAAAGTAAGATATGCTTCAATTCCCAGAATGCTGAACATTGTGCAGTACAGTTAGAGGTCCATGTACACAAACAGCGTTGGTTTTACTACCTGAAGAGTCTAAATAAATGTAAATCTGTTATACTATATTATCAGGAATTATGCTAAAGAAATAGTTTGACATTTTGGTAAATGCGCTCAATAGCTTTCTTCCTGAGAGTGAGGTGAGAAGATTGATGCCAAACTTTTCTCTGTACTCTAAATACCAAGCTACACCCAGTTGGTTAGCTTAGCTTAGCACAAAGAAGGGAACAGCGGGAAACAGCTAGCTTAGCTCTGTCCAAAAGTAACAAAATCAGCCCACCAGCACCGCTCAATACGTTGTTTGTTTAAAGCTAGGGTTGTTAATGTTGAAAAACTAGCAAAAGTACACAAGATTTTAAAAAGGATCCAACCGAAAAACCCAGTACAGTGTTGCCAACTCTTTTCCAATGAAAGTAGCTAGCAGCACTAGCTCCAAAAGTCCCTAAATCTAAAGAGAAAGTTGCCAAGTCTGCAATACTGACAGTCCGTCACTTCAGGCCTCACTCTAAACCCACTCCCCCAAAATGATCATTATGAACGTAAAGAATGAACATGGCTATTGTTAGTCCTCACAACTGTCAAGCTAGCAGCTTGTGGAAGATTCCAGTGGCGCGCAATGAGTGCTCGGGCAGAGTGCACACAGGCAGGCAGGCAGGTAGGTAGGCCATCCAATCATTTCATTTGGGCCGAATGAAATGATTGGACGGGTTTATCACAGTCCTGCAACAGCAACAGATATTGGATTTTTTTTCTTTTTTTTTGTAAGAGCATTTGATTTATTGATTGCTGTCAGAATTTCAACAAATATAGCAACATTTATTTGAACAACACTACCAACCATACCTTTATTCTGTACAAAAAAAAACAAAGCATAAAAACAATTTGTGGTTTTACATGGAGTTATGTGCAGGACTATTTCTTTACCGGACACAATCATTTTCTGGAGTCTTGTCATGACCATGAGGCTGCCAGACAACCAGCGGAGACCCCAGGGCCTAGACGCATATACCTCTGTGTAGATTCACAACTAAAACTGTGTGAATGCACAAAAACCAAAATGTGCATTATTTTCATCAGATTTATCAAGCTATACTTTCGCATGGTTCTGTTCTGTAAATCTCAATCATTGTCACTGATTTCAAGAGTGGACATAGAAACACCCTTAGGCCTTGCTCAGAAAGGGTGCGTTTTGCAGGTTGACGAAGAGAGGCGCACCGCACTGCATGTTTTGTTGTTGAAGATGGGGGTTAAGACAGAACATTCCTTTGCCGTTTGCTGCGTCTTTTTTTTTTGTTGCTAGTCAACCACCGAATAAATGCTTAACACAAACCATGAACTGTACCCTACCTAATAGTTAATAGTACAGTTTAAACTAATGAAAACAATTTACCTGTAATCTCGCGCTAATTATAAAAACAGCACCTGCTGTTTTGTGTTCAGATCATGGTACAACCTTTAGGCACAGCTGTGGCTATTAATGGTGTCTCATACCATTAATTCATCACATGAACCTGTAAACCAACATCAGCGGTGATATCTCAATCATCATAATTAAATATCAGAAAGATGCTCAATGATTAATTTATAGACCTCATAATTATACAGACTTTACAAACACTTCACAATTCATGATGATGATGGCTCGAATGTAAATAAAAAGAATGTCAATAATGCATCGCTCATAAGAAATTAAAATTAAGTCTATAAATGTGCCTTTGCTTCTTTTGTAGACTGCAAAAAATAATAACTGAATCAGTGAATTTGCAACAATGCTTTATTGTTCACACAAAAAGGCGTATGAATGCTGATAATGATAATGCACAAGGCATTTCTTGCTTTTGGCATGTTATTTGTACATCATGTAGTCTAACGCATAAATATGCCATGCTCAGAGCTAGTGACACATAAAGGCGAAAAAGACTGTAATGTTCAACCATCAGCTTTTTTCTAAACCTAAGTGGTTTTGTTGCCTAAACCTAACTAATTGGTTTTGTTGCCTAAACCTAACTAAATGGTTTTGTTGCCTAAAACCTAACTAATTGGTTTTGTTGCCTGAAACTCAATGAGGGGTTTTGTTGCCATTTTGCTTACATTACCAGCAGTTTGTTTTGTTGAGTGGCGTACAAATGACGTGCGAAAAGGCTAAAATGCATCCTCGTGACACGCAGAATGTCCGTGTAATGCCGTGCTATTTATACGCCTTCCCGTGAGGCCGAGTTGCCTTATCATATCACCCACACCTGGCTCCAGACAACCATGGTCTGGTCTGATATACACCAGGTGCACACATTCTTACCACACACTTTTCTTTTATAAATACCAGTTTATACACAGCATGTGTGCGCTGGTCCCACTTAGTTTTTGCACCTGGTCAAGAAATAGTCCACAACATACAGTAAGTTGTAGTTACAGAGAGGTTCTTGTTTTTTACACTTAGCTTTTTGTACAGCTTAAAGAAACAAGATATACTGTGTTAATTACTGAGCTTTAGAATTGTTGGTAGGCAGATAGATTTTGTTACCTTTGGGCAGAGGCAGGCTAGCTGTTTCCCCGTTTCTGCTCTTTGTGCTAAACTACGCTGATGGGCTGCTGGGTGTAGCTTCACACTTATTGTACCGACATGAGAGTGCTATCGATTTCCTCATCTAACCCTCTGCAAGAAAGTGAATAAGCATTTTTCCCAAATGTCAAACTGTTCTTTGACAAACTCAGCAGTGCTTGATATTAAGCATTTGGCCTTTACATCTGTTCAAGTACATATTTGTTAAAGCTCAGTTTGGGCCAATTGTTTGTACAATTATACCAACAGAAAGTAACTTACTGCTGATATGTCATATTGCTGCAGCTTTTTGCTGCAAACTGCAGCTGATGAGGGGCTGGTGGAAAAGACCTGCAGAGTCAGAGAGCTTCATCACACTGAGATGAGGATGTTCATCGGTGTGTGAAGTTTCTTCAGGCAGTCAGAAGCAGAGTTAGCACGCAGAATGATTACCTTTTAATCTGGGAAAGAGCTTAAAAACACAGATTATCATTTCATAGCCAGTCTTGGCTGACCTAACGTCTGATGGTGCTTATTAATTTTGGAAATAGTATTGATGGAAAAAATTAAGTACCATTTTTAGTTTTAAAAATATTTATGACTTGGTCTGAAATAGTGAACGTCCAGCACGCTAACCAGGAGGACCTTTCTGTAATATCGTGCTCATGTGATGCTGCACAGGGAAAAAGATAAGATGAGAATTATCAGGAGAATATCTTTATATGAATATGAACTGTATAAATATTCAGAATATAAAAATACACTCTAATGCAACCTTAATGTACAGAAAGCACACACAGCATCATAAACACGTGTTGACTGTTTTTAACAGAAATCAAGTGTCTTTACTAACTGAATCAATTTATCAGTAGTGGTGATGTGAAGCCCGGTCACATCATATCGCACATTACCGACTTCGCTTTATAAAAACCACCTCAACAGCCACAAGCGAGGCATTGCTCATGTCATCTGCAAATCACAAATCGTAGCTCCTGACGCGAACCGCTGCACAGAAGCCAAGTGCCAAAGGGCTCTGGCCAAAGCCTGCATCAGACTTTAAAGTGATTTGAAACAGTGTGCAAAAAGGAGGGGCGGATTTTTGCCTCGGAGCCTAACATAGACAGAGCTTCAATCTTCAATGGAATGGAAAAAAAAACAGAAAGAAAAAGATGAGAAAGGGGAAGAAACAGTAGCGTGGCCAGCTCATCCGTCATTTCTTTAAAAGGTCAGGATTTTGTAGGTGGAATTGGGAAGAGCAGCGAATTGCAGATGCACTGAACAGCAGGGTATTTTCCGCTGCCATGACCAGCTAAGGAGAGCTCCTTTAAAACACATCTGCCAGTAAACATTTTGGCCTGACTCTGGGTCATCTCTCCTGTCTGGATGAGACCCAGCAGAGCGTGAAGATGTACCTGCACAAACCCCAAGACAGACTTAGTCACTTCAGACTTTCCTTTTAGCCCTACCGCCTCCCTCTTAATTGTTACGATGATACATACTGTGAATGTTTCCTGGATTCTGAAGTGTTTTCTCACCTCCTCTCTTTCACATTTGATGTTTCTTTCCTTTTTTTTAACCAACACATTCTCACTCCCAACTTGTCAAATACCGCCGCTTGGTCAATGCCTCTCGGCATCAGAGACTGACACACAGGGTACCCCTCTTGCATTACTTTTGGACGGATTAGGGACGGCGTGTTAAGGTACGCTTGTTACATGAATAAGGTCCTTTCTAAATAAACCGTTTGCACACGAAGTTAGGTTTATGCCTTACACAACCACTTAGTTAGGGTCAGGAACGTATATTGCAAAGAAGTGAAAGTCAATTGATCATTCAATTTCAACATCAGTGCCCTGCAGCAAAGCTACGCTTCTACCATTTTGGACTGGAAGCGTCTAACTGACGCCAGTAAAACATACTCCTACAAAGTGCCGTACAAAAAAAAACGAAATTATGGACTGAAAATGGACTTGCCAGTTTTTCCGAACTGAAATTAAGCGTAAGTTTGGAGCGTTATTCAGCCTCTATGACATGGAGAAACCAATGGATTCTTTAGGTTTGCTAGTTTCATGTGATAAGTAGGATCTTCACACTAGCTTTAAGACTGAGCCTGCTACAACCTAAATAAGTAAGTTGCATTAATGCGTTAAAGGAATTAGTGGCATTAAAACTAATTTGTGTTAACGATTTATTATCGTGTTAACTTTGACAGCCCTACATTTGTCCCTTTGCTTCTATACTCTTTGGTTAGGGTTAGGAAAAGGTCTTGGTCGAAGTAAATTTCACTGACTCGACTTATGTGGCTAGCGACTCGCTTGACTCACGGGACTGACGATAAAGAGTCACGTGACTAACGACTTTCAGTTTCACAAGAGACATGAACACCGGTCTCATGGTTGAAAGTCTGCATGCCCTTAACGGACTCTCATGCTATTAATACTTCACATGTCAATTGCTGCGCCCGTCGAATAACACCGTGGGTGGTTTCACATTAGAGTTCGTGGTTCGTGCAACACATTTTCACTCCCAACTCATCAAATACCACCGCTTGGTCAGTGCCCCTCGGCATCGGAGACCGACGCACAAAGTACCCCTCTTGCATTACTTTTGGACGGACCATGAATGGCATGTCAATATGCTCATTACATGCATATTGGCCTTTCAAAATAAACTTCTGTTTTCACAGGAAGTTAGGGTAGGCAACACACAACCACTTAGTTAGGGTTAGGAAACGGTCATGGTTGACGTTAGCTTCACTAACTAGCGACTCACGTGACTCACGGGGCTGGCGATACTAAACGCCTCACGTGACTAGCGCCTCACGTGACTAGCGACTCACGTGACTCACGAGACTGACGATACCAATGACTGACGTGACTAATGTCTGACGTGTTTTTTAAACTCGTCCGCCCGCCCTGAACGGACTCTCACGCTGTTAATACAACATCACTTGCTCCATCTGTCGTATAACCCCGCGGGTGGGTTTACATTTGAGATAGCTGAAAGTCCGGTTTGTCACGTACTGTTGCTAAAGGGTACCTCCGTGCGTCGGTTTCCGATGACCAAACAGCGGTATTTGACGAGTTAGGAGTGAGAACGGGTTGTTTTAACATCAACAAAAACTCAAATCTACATTATTATGATCACATCTTCCCCCGGCAGCACCAACATGAACTGTGATTGTGAAACAGAAGCAGCCACAGCGACATAAGTATTGACTTACAAAATACAGTGTATCTGGAACACAGGTTTAATAAATGACGAGGAAATGTGGCGCTGTAACACAGCAAATGAGTAAATGAAATGTCATTCCAAATGATGTGTAATTATGTGACTACACGTCTCAGAGGTGCATTTGGAAAAAAAACGAGAGGAAATGGGGCAAAGAAATCACCAGCGAGGCCCATCAGCGGCTAAGTGCCTCTTTACCTCCTCCAACCACTAGAGACGAGAGGGAAAAAGTGACCTTCTGGCATTATGGTACGGGGAGAATCTAACCAAACACACGTCACTCATGAAAGACACACACTTTTTTTTTGCAGAATGTACTGTACTTACAGAGGAGTTCAGTACAGACGGAGAGCACTTTCTCTTCCGCTGTCAGAGTGATGAAAAGGTTGCTCTCACGGAGAAAATAAAAAATGGCGAGAGGGACAGATGTGAGCTTGGTTGTAAGTCTCTCCATCAGCCCTGTGGATGCCGCTCAGACACTCCTGGGATGCGCGGAAACATCTGGGAAGAATTGCCTATGGGATTGATACAGTACCTAGAGTAATAAAAAATGAATTTCCCTGCCTCGATGTAAACACAAATGACCTGAGCCACGATGCATTTGCTTAGATCCGCTTTGATCCCCCCCGTATCTGTGTCTTCCTCACTCTCCGTCTCATGTGTTTCTTAAAGCACACAGTTTGAGCAAAGTCGATAATTGCAACGGATAGTACGGATTCAGCCTCGGTGTTAGGAAAAACCATCACGCCCAAATGACTCGAGCCCGGCTGATCCTAAACACCTGTTTAAAGGTGTCTTAATATGAGAATTTAAAAAGCAGATGGCGCATTATTACTTTCCGATAGCGATATAACAAGCACTAAAGCTGCGGTACAGTCTTTTGAACAGCCTGCGCGGATGGCTAGACAAGTAAAGAGAGAAGTGATACATTAAACATGAATTGTTGGAAGGACACAGACTACATAAAAGCATGCGGTGACAGGGTCACAGGCATTGTGCGCGACGTGAGTGGAGGGGACAGATTTGCAGAGAGTCTTTTAATGTGCGCACTTGTGCTTAACATTGTTTAGAGCTCAGTGATTTGAGATTACTACCACAGGGGGCGGCCCGGGGGCATTTTTATGATGAGCTTCGGGAAAACGTTGCCAATAATACGCCGAGCTCTTTAAGGTGGCCATGTCTTTCTTCTTCTGCGGGGGAAAAATCTCTTACATCAGACTTAAACCGATAAAAATAATAATAATCGCTGAGTTTCTGCTTATTGATATGGTGATGTTTAAAGCTGCGTAGCATTTCTGACAGATTCCGGTTTAATGGCCACATCAGTTATCTCCACCAGTGGTTGTTCCCACAGAGGAGCTGCTCTGCTGCTAATGCCAGGTACACGCCACATGAGATTCAAGCCGATTTTGGGCCCGACTCAAATTAATCGCACATTTTCTATCTGTTCAAAATGTATCTTAAAGGGTAGATTTGTCAAATATTTTATACTCTTTTTTTAACATAGGAGTGGGCAAATATGCTGCTCTATGCAAACGTATGTATAAAATACATTTGTAAAACACAAATGTATGTGACGAAACCCATTTCCATTCACATATCTTGAGGTCAGAAGTTAAAGGGAACCCTTTGAAATCTTTTTCTTGCCAAAATGCAATGCAAGTTTGAAGCATTATTTACCCTTCACCACAAGCTAGTATGACCCATTGGTATCAATGGATTCTTTAGGTTTTCTAGTTTCATATGATGTAACTTCACTCTAGTTTTAAAACTGAACCTGCTACAACCTAAAAAAGAAAGTTGCATTAATGTGTTAAAGCAGTGGGGTTAAAACAATTTTGTGTTAACGCATTATTGCGTTAATGTTGACAGCCCTAGTTAATCCTCCGATCGGCTCGGAAGTAAATCCTGGCCGCATCGATTTGATCGGATGTCCTGTTGTGTGTGGGGAACACTGAGGACAGCCGATGAGGCAGTCACGTGGGAAAGAACGACAGCCAATTGAGAACCAAGCTGACTGAAGTGGAAGGACAACCACCGCCGTCATAGCGGCCGCGGCTAATTCATGAGCTAATGCAACTAATGCGAAGCATAAAGTAGTAGTTAGATAAACCTCAGAAGTGGAGGACCGACTTGTTGATTTGTGGCAAACACCGCAACTGTTTATTTAACAAGCCTTCATCCATTATTTCTCTTTTTTCTTTGTAAATTTTCAGTAGGCCAAAAACTAGCATTGTTCCTGCCCGTCGTCCGCCATGTTTGTTTACACTAAAGTCAAGTTTGATCACAAAAGATTTTGCAAGATTTCCATTTTTTTTTTAGTCAGGACTCTTGTTGTTCCCTGAATGGAATCTGTTAGTGTGTGGCGTGCTGTTTCGGCCAAATCGTTGCTCTCCACACACTATAGGAATAAATCTGTTCAATTGATCACAACACGTCGTTATGTGTAGGGTCTCTCAGAAACCTTTTAACATTTGAAAAATCTTTTATTGTGAGCCAGCCGTGAGTCGTCAGGCGAGGTGTTTAAGTTGTGGCCTTGAAACGAGTGATTCCCGGGATACGAGTCAGGTTCCAGCCCGCCTCCAGGGACTTCTTCATTATCTGTCATTAAATGTTTTTAAGTTTGCATAATTGATCTTCTCCAATAAGTCGTCATTGATTTATGGAGGTCTGGGCTGAAGGAGGAACTGGTTAAAAATTCATAACCCTGCTACGCGTCTTCACAATCCATTAGCTGCTCCTGGACCCAGAGTCCTTCCATTGATTGACCTTGTACCGAGAATCTCATGGACTGTGCATTTTTCCCTCTTTTATTGCACTGTGGGAAGAGTTATGTTTCAGCTTTTTCCCCAGATAGGTCTTACTTTGATTTTCTCCCTCACCACCGCTGTGTGTCTCTCTCTCTGTCTCACCCTCCCTCTGTCTCTCTCTGTTTCTCCTTCTCCATCTAAACTGAAGACCTTACTCTGAGACGATGAATAAATAAAGCATGTTCCATAAACAGCTTTCCACTATTATTTAAGCTTCCAGGACCTCGCACTCTGACAGCCTGCTTTCCCCGCCATCAAATTCAAG
Organism: Helicolenus avius; assembly: GCA_916700675.1. NCBI lineage: Eukaryota > Metazoa > Chordata > Actinopteri > Perciformes > Sebastidae > Helicolenus > Helicolenus avius. Next base: position 10,437 of record CAKAKQ010033217.1, read on the forward strand.
TGTGTAAATTTTCTAAAAGGCTCTGAATGTTTTATGATGATTTCAGGGAATGATGGAGTAATAGCTGAATAGTGAAGCTATTACTTTTAATATTTATATTGAGTGCTTTGAATCATTAATGTGACAGGATGTAAAATCAGAGCTGCGGGACGTATGTACTTCACAACCACAGCCACTTGGCAAAAAATATTTGTTTTCCTGAGCAGCCCGTTCCAAACTGTTGTGAGCTACCCATCGGGGCATGACGCTCTTTTCCATTAATTTTAATCTCACCTTGAGAAAAGGTCATTCTTGGAAAGCATTAGTTCAAATATAGAGTACGTCTGAAAGAAATTGCAACAAATCTTTGCGAGTGTTTATAACTCGGAGGTCAAGTCATCACAATTTTTGGGTCTACACCTCTTTTATTTTCATCATTCACCGTAAAACTGAGTGACATTTTCCACATGAAACACTAACAGTAAAATGTATGGAACTCAGAAAAGAAGAAAAAGCAGATAAAATGTTAAACACTTACGGCAAATAAAAATTATAGGATACTTATACTAAGTCAAAATGATGAGCTGCTAAGTTTGACATAGTATCTCATATTCTGAAAGTCAACATTTTACTTCATATTTTATTATTTCGATTTAAAGAGTAAAAAACAAATACTTATTTTAACTTACCATATTTTGATTTTTTGCCATTCCTAACTTTTCGTCTTTTTTTTGTTCCTGGCACAGATAGGCTTCCGTAAAATTGTAACTGTGTTTTGTTGTATAGCTAAAATATGCAATGCAGTTAGTTACAATTTAATGCCAATTTAAGAAAAAACAAAACAAAAAAACAGATGAAAAGTTCATACCAAGTCATGGTAAGTCAAAATTTGAGTATACTTAAAAGTAATTATGAGATAAGTCCAATTGTGAGATATCAAGTTACATTTTGACTTAGTTTCTCATAATTTTGAATCTTCAGTATCTTCATTTTAGTCATTCCTACGTTATTATCAATGATTCCCTTTATCTGGTCAAAATGGGCTTCCATACAATTGTTCCCCAATTTAATTGTTTGGTAGAAGAACAGAGATTTTACATCGTTTTGACGGTCTCTATCTGAGATTCTATTTTGTTTTTTAACACTTGCCTTTTAAAATATTTTACCACAATCCATGTACGAGTACATACTGTCAGCTGTTATAACTCAGCACATTGAAATTAAAACTCTCTCTCTCTCTCCAACCAGATGTTGCCATCATCACAAGCCAAAGTTCACCTGAAACATATTTGATTTATCTCATTACATTTCGTGATTTGAAAACAAATAAAAGAAAGAGGAATGAAACATGTACTCCTGATATTAGTTATCAGGTCTTACTCAGATGCTATTACACTGTAGTGTGGGGTCTTTGTAGATGTGTAGCCTTGATTTTGGTGTTGTTTAGTCCCTTTAGCACAGGGAGCTTTAGTCTGTGTATCTTGTGCTGTGTGGAGCTTGGCAGTTAAAGGCCAGTTTATTCTTGCGGGTATCAGGCAGCCTTGTCCTGAGGGAACGAGCTCTTTCATGCACAGTTAGTGCACTTGACTCAGCATGGAGATGCTTTCAGATGGAAAAGCCATGTTTAGAGGACGTCTTATGAGACATTAAAGCACTACTGTTCCATTGTTTTAGCTCTTCCTAAATGTCACTTTCCTCTCCTGAGCCTGCCCTTCACCACACTGTTGTGGGACACGTCACAGAGAAAGGCCTCTTCTCAGCTCCCACTGAGGGTCCATTTGAAGAGTAGCAGAATGAAACTCACCGCTCTGCCCATTACTGTCATCTTCATCTGTTTACTCTCTATGTAATATTTATTGAAAGAAAAACAGGACAAATCAGAAACATTATGGCCTCTTTGGGATACATTTTTACATTACATTTCCTGTAACCCTAAATCTTAAATGTTTGGCTGTGTTTTCATTTTGCAAATTTTATTTTTGGTATTTTGTCATTTTGTGATTAGTTCAGGTCAGCATATTCTCATACAACGGTTTGTATGATATCGTAAGAAAAAGTTATTCCTCCTTTTTTGTTCGTTTTCCTACGAATGTACATGTCAATTTCCGCTCATTACATGCATACAGTCTTTTCAAAATAAACTTCTGGCTTCACAGGAAACAACGTCCTTAGGTCTAGACAATAAAATGACTTACTTAGGCTTAGGAAATGATCGACTTGGTTAGGTTTAGACAATAAAACAATAAAACAACTTACTTAGGCTTAGGAAATGATCGACTTGGTTAGGTTTAGACAATAAAACAATAAAACAACTTACTTAGGCTTAGGAAATGATCGACTTGGTTAGGTTTAGACAATAAAACAATAAAACAACTTACTTAGGCTTAGGAAATGATCAACTTGGTTAGAATTACGCAACACAACTACTTAGTTAGGTTCAGGAAAATATCGTGGTTTGGCTTAAAATAACCCCCAAAGTGGTGTTACTTAAGTACGTAAGTTACATGACAAATAAATCAATGCTGACTTTTGGTTTCATGTGGGACGCGAACGCTGGTCTCCTGGGTAAAAAGTCTGGTATTTTTTTTACATACCCATCCACATGACCTCCTCCCTACGCGGCGTTCTCCACTTTTTATATTTCCTGGTTCACGATTAAGTGAATTACACACAAAGTCCTTTCATGTGATATATATAGTGCATACAGTGCATTACTTTTCGTAGGTATAGCTACGAACGGTGTATGAGACCAGCCTGTTCAGGTTAATCATTGGTAAAGGCACACTAGTTGGGTATATTATGTAGCAGTAGTAGCAGTTATTCAAGGCCCAAATGGCAGAACAAAATGGAAAAGGAGGTATCAAGTTCCCCTTACTTTTACTTTATGTTATGACTGTTTCTGCTCATCAAATATCAATACCACATTCTAAAAATAACAAACAGAGCGCCAAAATAGTCTCAGCTGTAGTTATCGCAGGAAGAGAACAACCTTCAACTCTTTGAATTTAAAAATACTTTTAGGCAGAATAATACATATATATGAAAATATTACAGCCTGAGTGGAGTCAAGAGGTCTTTTTCTTTTAATAAAATGGAACCCGCTCTGTTTGTACTGATGTGTATATGGCCCTGGACTGACAAAGATATCTGTCAGTGGGCTGTTTCATAAATTTTCAGACTTAATAGCACCCATCAGCAGTGGGAGCTGAGGCAAACTGGAAATACATAAGCAATGACATAGCTATCTGGAGTCTAGGCGTGCTTGAGATTGTGGAGAAAAGGACAGAGATGAGCTGAACTCAATAACTCTCAACGCTTCTTTAAGTTCATGTTTATCCACTTAGAATAGCAATTGAAAACAGACTGTTGCGAACCGGCGGCGGTGGAGCTGCTGACCCAATCCAGCAGGTGCGGTCGAGTTTCGAGATGAAATTAGATTTACAACAAGTGTTGAGGTGTGTGCCCCTTCCTCTGCCTGGTAATGCTGTTTTAGGTGAGCGGTAATGACTTGTGTGGATTCAAATGTTGGTATAATTGAGAAAGAGATGGCGTGACCGGAACAGATGTTTCATATAGGCTTCTCCTCAGACTTGTGTGGGCGGGTGTGTGTGTTTGGTAAATCTATACTCGTGGGGACCGATTTTGACAGTCCAATGTTTTTGTGAAGACTTTTTGGATTGATTTTTGGGGCTGTTGGTTAAGGTGAGTTTCAGGGTTATAGTTGTTACTGGTTAAGGGTATAGTTTGGGTAAGCCCCTAGGCCGTGGATGTACTATAATGTAATACAATGTCCTCGCATATATAGCAAAAACAGTGTCAGTGAAAGGTGCATGTGTGACTTCCCACTCTGGATACATGAGAGGATGCTAATGTCTCAGCTTCCATTAACTGTTGGAATACTTTAGGGCTTTGTTGTACATGCCTGTGAATTGAAATCACATTCACAAGTGGCATACATTGCGGAACTCCTCAGTGATTAAGAAACAAGACGAGCGTACTTTTGCTAAACCCTGTAGCCTATATCCCACTTTCTGTGTGTTTGCTATGTGGTCCTCCAGAATAACAAGGAGTGCAAGTGACAGCCTCCGGCCTATAGCTTCAACTCATACAGTCTGTTTTTTAGCAGAATACACCAAAGATGTTTGATGATTACATAAAGAGAGCCAGTAAATTAGGAGAGACTGGCACAAAAGACGCAGGGGTCAGCAACTTTTACTATCAAAATAAAATAAAAAATCCATCTGGAGCCACAACATCATACAGCTTATACAGCTTACACACAACCTATAGTCTAAGTTTATAGTATATACTATAAGTCTAATGCAGTGAGGGCCAAAGTGCAAATGTACTACGGAGTATATCGCCACATTGAGAGGAAAAAATCTGAGATTTCCAGAATAAAGTCATAATATTACGAGAAAAAAGTCGTAACATTACAAGAATAAAGTCATAACTTTACAAGAAAAAAAAAATAACACGTAAAATTACTACTTTATAATATTATAACCTTTACTCATAATATTACGACTTTTTTTCTCATAAACCTATGACTTTATTCTCGAAATCTCAGATTTTTTTTCCTTCAATGTGGCCCTAATACTCCGTCGTACCGTTGCACCATAAACCTACAACAATGATAAATAAAAATGAAAATGTAAACAAAAAAACAGTTATTCATTTCCATTTTTAAAAATCCACAGGAAGGACCCATGAACTATACCAACACATTCTCACTCCCAACTCATCAAATACCACCGCTTTGTCAGTGGCCCTATGCTTCAAACTATAGGTAGGCCTCTAGCGTCAGTTTTGGACGCGTCAGTGACGGCATGTCAGTTTCCGCTTATTACATGCATTCAGTCTCTCTTCAAAATAAACTTCGAACGTATGTGTTTCGTTTTTAGGTTAACTTACGCAACAAAAGTACATGGTTAGGTTTTAGGCAACAAAATTACTTGGTTAGGTTTAGGAAAAGATCACGGTTTGGGTTAAAATAAGTACCATTGTTACGTAAAATAAGTAGCCTACGCTACGTAACAAAACTGGAGTAAAATAACATTGACTTCTTGTGGGTGACCGCCTAGACATGACCCTCTATAAGGTCTTTTTGTGCGATTAATTTGCACGTCAATATTCTTTTATGAATTGTTGTTTTTGTCATGAATACTGTACTTTCTCACAGAATGCGAATATAATGAGGTAAAAAAGCAACATACTTTTTTTGCAATAAGGTTGATTTTTCTGAGCTTTTAGAGGCATCAACCAACCCAGTGGCGGATTAAGATGGTCAAGGGCCCCTAGGCTACTCTTTGTGTCGGGCCCCCCTCTCATCATGCCATTTGTAAAAGTGTACTAGGAATATTACACGGCCCACAGGTACACACTCGGAGAGCATACGCACACTCACTAAGACAGCCGTTACTCTAAACCTTGAAATATCTAGCGGTTTAGGGATTATTTTTCGTAGATCTTGGTCACGGTGTTCTTTCAGCCGTTGTGCTTTTCGTTTTTGTTCTCCGCGATCATGTTTTCTTGTTGACATATTGCTGCTATTCTGTCCAGTAGCAGTGACGAATCAGCTGCTTGATTTTTTAAGATGTTTCTTATGGGCCAATAGGGTTCAAGGTTGTTGTTTTTTTCTCTGAAGTGCAGTCCAGCCTGTGCATTAATCCACCCCAGGTCGCACCTATTTATAAAGATTAGAAAACAACAACACCGAGGCTCAGTAGTACAAACCAGGATGGCAAACATTATTATTCCTTTCAACCATGACAAAGAAAACGCACACCAGATCCACTCCTTCCATTCTTACCTTTCACAATAAAAGCCCTATATTTATTATATTCACAGGCGAGTATTCCCCATTTTTGTGTCCTTTATTTGTCACGCCCCCGGTGTAAAAAGGCCTTTACTCGCTATTATCGTGAAACTTTTTCTCCACCTATAGTTGGCATTGATTCTTATTTACTCCAATCTTGACAAATATTCTGAGGCACCAAACTAAATGGAGTAATATAATCTGCAGTGTTTTAACCAGGGCGCAGCTAAAAACATAAATCCTCTCTTTTTGTGAAAGACAAATGAATTTCCTAACCAAAATGAACTTTTTCATAATTAATACCAACACAAAGCGCAAAGGTGAAATTATGCATTTCTATAAAGGAAGGTGAAAATGTAAACATTGGAACAATTAAGCATGCCACACACTGTAGCTGTGTATAGCTGTGTCAGAGAAGGTGCAGAGCCCCATGCTGACATGACAGGCCCGTCTCAGATCCTGTCTAGGCCTGCTCCCTCTTCCCCGTGTCTTACCCCTGTCTTCCTGTCTCCCCTTCAATGGTGTCGCCTCTGACTCAGTGCCATTTCCCAATGCATGTGTGAACGCACACAATAAAAAGACACACTTATAATACACAATACTGTGACACTGACACACCTTCTTTCTCTGTCTTACAAGTCATACACATACACACACACCCATGCACACACGCAGGGAGACGTTTTCAGGGTGTAAAGATGCTAGCACCCCCTAGAAGCTGTAATAGTCGTTTCCCCACATAGTCAGAACTTGTTTAATAGAAATAACAATAAAGTAATCATTACTTTATTCCTGGAGCCTTAGAAGTAGTAAAAATGAATAACAAAACTACATATTGCATGAATATGTTTAGCAAAAATAATGTAAATCTACCAGTTAGATTTTGATCATTGTCATTTAGAAGTGTGAAAGTTGGCCTGATGGGGGGGCTGAAGAAAAATAATTTGATAATTTGTTTTTCCATCACTTGACTATTTACTAGGGCTGTCAAAGTCAACGCGATAATAACGTGTTCTCCTCACAATTTTTTTAATGCAATTTTTAGGTTCAAGCTAAGTTTTAAAGCTAGAAGCATCATATGAGACTAGAAAAACCTAAGGAATCCATTGGTGCCGTCCATGTCATACTAGCTTAGCACAAAGGAGGTTAAATAACACTCCAAACTTCAGCTAAATTTTGGCGAGGAAAAACTGGCATGGCCATTTTCAAAGAGGTACCTTGACCTCTGACCTCAAGATATGTGAATGTAAATGGGTTCTATGGGTACCCACGAGTCTCCCCTTTACAGACATGCCCACTTTATGATAATCACATGCAGTTTAGGGCAAGTCATAGTCAAGTCAGCTCACTGACACACTGACAGCTGTTGTTGCCTGTTGGGCTGCAGTTTATCATGTTATGATTTGAGCATATTTTTAATGCTAAATGCAGTACCTGTGAGGGTTTCTGGACAATATTTGTCATTGTTTTGGGTTGTTAATTGATTTCCAATTATAATTATACACAGCAAGCATATTTGCCTACTCCCATGTTGCTAAGAGAATTACATATTTGACAAATCTCCCTTTAAGGTGCATTTTGAACAGATAACAATGTGCGAATAATTTGCGATTAATCGTGATTAACTATGGCCAATCATGCGATTCATTGCGATTACATATTTCAATCGATTAACAGCCCTACTGTTTACACATCTAGTAGATATTGCCAACATTAGCATTCATTTGGGGTCACATTTCTGTCTATCTAGTCCATATATGGCACTTTTTCTGCTTTATTTTGGTCTCTGGCTCTTTAGCTGCTAAATGCTCCACTGCGTTCCCCAGCTGTTTGCTAACTTTGTGTGTCTGCTGTTGGGTGCTGAGCAGGTGGTGTACAGTGGGTTTGCTACAAATATCTGCCTGTTGTGGGTGGAAACAACACTGATGGTAGCAGTGAGCAGTGCTGTGGAGTAGCAATGCCATTTGTAGGGATACTACTAGTTAACAGTAAATGTTTCTGTATGTAAAATAGCGCTACATGTTCTGAGTAGTGTTTCGTTGCTACTTTCATCAAAAATACAGTGTTGCTGTAACTTAACTACTCTTACTGAGGAGTAGCTTCAATAGTCACAGTTTAAACTTTTGTTGTTCTACAGTAGATGCAAAGAGTCACTAAATTAATTAAGAGTTATTCCTTGAAACCCATGAATATCCACACCGCATTTCATTTAACCTGGCCTGTATTTGTCTAAATATCTTTTGGACCAACATTGGCCTGCCTCCATATTTAGGTATATAAAGCAGCTAGCAGTGTGCAAAGATCGACCACTACACTCAGTCAAACTGCCTCTGAAGCAGCACATGGTTGCTGGTGCTGCTAATACACATTTCCATCATGCTTACATGACAGGATCATGACAGCTCCCCAAAAGTGAAGCTAAAACATCTCGATCGCCCCCTGGTGGCTGGTTGCAGTATAGGTCATAAATCCCGCCTCCTCCATGTTAGCGTATGGGACATGGGCCAAACTAAAAAGTCTAACTCAAAGTACACCTCAAATATATTTTTACCAAAGAAGGTTTCTGTCATTTTAGGTAGTTCTTCTCATGCTGATTTTCAAGTGTTCATTTTTTGGATACGTTTGGTTTTAATCAGTTATTTGATGCTATAAAAAGGGGATGAGACGTCATGATTGACAGCTGCTCTGAGTGAAGTAATCGCACAGCCGTAGGCTCGAGAGGAGATGTAACTTTAACTTTCCATAACAGTCACAAGTCTGTTAATAGATAATAAATGTAGTTCTAGAGATACTATGGTTAGTTGTTGTGTGTCTTTCTAGCCAAACAGCTACCGTGGTGCTAACGTAGCAGCTAGGTGGCTCACGCTAACAAGCT
>CAKAKQ010033219.1:0-11551 GCA_916700675.1 Helicolenus avius
AGACTGGCAGCGAGTCAAAGCACAGAGAGACGAACGCAACGCCAGAGAGAAGAGAGAGGACCTTGTGGCAAAAAAGGAATTAAAACACTTTGCGTTTTTGTGAATCCGGGGATATGGGGATTTGGAACTTGCAGGCTGGATCAATATTTTCCCACCGCCACGGGCTAGTTTTGTATCTCACCTTCTGAAAGTTTATCTCAGTTAATTTTGGCTGCTTGAAGAAGCCACAGATTCGGAGGCGGTAAACAACACCTCGGCTCTCCAGCTCCCCTGAAGCATTCACATACTCCAGAAGACAAAGAGAATACTAATCCAATCTTTAAACCGCACAACCCTCGTTTTCGTCATTAGACTACACTGCCCTTAAGCTTTCACATCGGTGCTTATTGTCATTTTTTATACATTTATGACACTGCAAATAATGGAGCACTTATAATAATCATCAGAATTTTTGTATTATGAACAAAACAACTAACATACATAATGTTTTTAATATAAACACATTAACACGGTAGATTTACTCCTAAATTAAAAACTTGAAGTATTTAGGAGTGCCCGGATAAAGATTTTTATTAAAGTGTCATTTATTTCTTGGGTGGCAGCAAAAAACTCTTCAGCCTGAAATCCATAAACATCAGGCTTTCATCCGATAAGGAGTATTACTCTGAAGTGCTTAGCAGAAGCTTGACAGTTTGAGGTTGGATTGATACGCTACACGCTTGTTAGCCGTGTTACTACACTCCTTTTAAAAAAGAACAGTCAAATACCCTTCAAAAGTTTACATCACATATCAGCTATTATTGTCAGTATAGTGGAATATGCGTTACAGGCATGGACTCGCATCTTTCATTGAGCCAGAGGCTGATGGGAAATGGTGTTCATTATAGAAAATGTGATATTTAACAGTTTTTTACTTCGGCTCCAAAGTAAGCATCTAATTTGCCCCTCTTTCACTCTATTTTTTTTAATTTAGCTATTTAGAGGTATATAATATGCCTCTCAATTATCACTTAAGATCCACTAGAAGTGTGTGGTGGTGTCTTTTTCTGCAGATACCCTGCCAATAACGCAGCCCGTTCAGGTCGTCAAATACCACTGCTTTACACGGCTTTGTTGAATACTCGATTCTGATTGGTCAATCACGGCGTTCTACTGTCTGTTATTTTGTTATAGCAGACCACTGCTATGTATAACAGACCTTTGTTATGGACACAGTTCTGATGTCGGACTCTGGCGGACCGTTTTTGGGTTGAATTATTGATTTCTCAAGCCGTGTAATAAACGGGATAATGTACAGCGAGCGGGTAATTATTGTGCAATAAACCCAGAGAGGGTGATGCGGCACCTTCCCGCAGGGTTGTGCGGAGTTGCGGGTGTGTTTGTTTGTGATTTAGAACGTAACCGCCGTGAAACAAACAGGAAATAACATTTTATTTCTCTGAGTCACTGCTTTGTTCTCACTAACGCCGCTCCCTCACTTCATTCACTCTATAGCTCGCTCGAACATCGCTTCTCTCTCTCTCTCCCTCGCTCACTCATTGAGCCGAGGAGGAGCGTCCAACAGCAGCCGATAAATGTATATATATATAAATATAAATATAAACAAACTGTGTCACTTCCTCAGTTGGACTAATGCTGCGTTCAAGACAACTCGGAACACAAAAATTGCCAACCTTCTAATAGAAAAAGTACAATGGAACGCCACTCAAACTCGGGGCAAATCCATCTAAACCCAACTTCATGAAGAAGTCGGGGTTGTCTGACGTCACACAACAATGGAAGCGCACATTGTAAACCATCAACTTAAAGGCAACATAAAGTTATAAACGTTAATAACGGCACCCCAAAGATGTGGTGGCTGCACTGCTGAGAGTTCAACTGTGTGTACACTTGCCAAAGAAACATCAGTTTGTCACGGTCAGCCATGGTTTTTGTTTACGTTTGGCACCTGTAACGCTTGAAGGTCGGAAGTTGGAGAATTCAAGTTGTCTGGAAAGCAGCATTACACCTTCAGGTGGGAATTCAGCAGCTGCTCTCGGCGCGTCGGACTGAATATTTTACACGCACAAAGTACAGAAAATTCTTCACCTTATTGTGAAGAATCAGGCAAGAGCAGTATTTCTTTACATACAAATGAGCTTCTGTTTCTGAAGTACAAGAATCCAAAGTTGCCTGTCGGGGGCCCTTGTGCCTTTATGACTTTGTGAATGGGTGTGTAGCGATTGTAAAAGGAAAGGAATTTAAAGTATTACAAGGAAATGCTCCAATATTGTCTCGACTCCCTTCGGTATTGAGATTTTTTTTTGTTACATTATTCTGTGAGCCAGGAAAAAAACGAAGCTTTCCTTCATGAAGCAGCTCAGATCTCTGCACGAGGACTTAAGGCATGACAAGCGGCTTAACTTTTAAATTTAATAAACAGGGATCAAACACAGCCAAACAAGTGTGTGTGGCCACAAGTCAAACTGTTTTCAAGTCAGCAGCCAAGGTGCCTTCCAACATCTGGCACAAAAACATTAAGATGAGAGGAAACAAGAGAAATTATAAGAGAGAAACATGCATAATAAAAGGTAAAAAATATATACTTTTTGGTAATTTCCAGTATTTACTGATATGCCACAAATATTCAAGTGGTCACCAACAGCCAGTTGATTTATAATGTAAGGGTAAAGGGATGTAATGAGGTTGTTTCTGCGTGAGGGCAAACTCATCTTGTACTGAATGATCACCTGCACTCAGAGGTAACAGTGGCTGTGAAAACCATCCTCCAGTAATAACCCACAGATAGATCAGAGTGATAAACTGCCTGCAGGAGTTTAAGGGCTAAAGCTTCGCATAAGATGTAAATACCAACGGAGGACATTTCCTTCTTTTGTCAAGAGTAAAATTATTTATTTCTTCAAAGGCAGGTTTTATTCTGAATTCAAAGCACAGAATGTATTTGAGAAGTGGAGGTAGTCACCGTGACGCCACCCATTGGTTTGTGGACTACCGGTTTGAAGCCTTGAATTCGGCATTTTGGCTGTCGGCATCTTGTTATTTGGCCATCGCCATCTTGGTATTTTGCCGTTACCTTGTTTGTATTTGGCCTTCATCATGTTGGTATTTGGCTGTTGCCATCTTGGTATTTGGCAATCGCCATCTTGGTATTTTGCCGTTACCTTGTTTGTATTTGGCCTTCATCATGTTGGTATTTGGCTGTTGCCATCTTGGTATTTGGCAATCGCCATCTTGGTATTTGGCCATCGCTTTTTTGTTTTTTTGCAACCAGAAGTAACACGAGAGGGTGGAGCTAAATATAACTGAACGGTGAATAAGACATTTCTAGGCAACCACAAGGTTACAATCAACTTTCATGAAGTGAAAGACTTAAAGTTCTAAGACAAAAACAAGGACAACTCCCACACCTGACAACACCTTATAGCATCCCCTGCTTTATGGTCTATTTGACTCTAAATGGGATTGAGACCATAAACTCATGTTTACAATGTTTACTGAGGTAATAAATCAAGTGAGAAGTAGACTCATTTTCTCATAGACTTCTATACTTTTTGCAACCAGAGGAGTCGCCCCCTGCTGGCTTTTAGAAAGAATGCAAGTTTAAGGCACTTCAGCATTGGCTTCACTTTTCAGACCCGGAGGTTGCCCACTGATTTAAATCTGTAAGCAAGTCAAAATTGGTATAATTCCATGTGCATAGGATATGAGGTATATTTTTAAGTTTTATTCATAATTAAAAGCCCATCTGGGGGATTCAGCTCAGGCTATAAATTACATGCTATATGCTTGTCTCTGATTCAGCCTGGTCAAAGTCATCTTTACACCACTAGTCTTTTTTGCAGCAATTAAAAAAAGATAACATCATTTTTTGAGGTTACATTGCTTTTATTGCAGCTGTCCAGTTTGCACAAAATATGCAATTATTTATGCATGGAAGTACAGCCTTAGTTACTGTTACCTTGTTTAGTATATAATTAGTCCAATTGTTTATATTTAATTGGCATTCACAGCCCCATAACTACCGTAATTATTGGAGTTTCCCTTGCCGGAGGGGATTGTTTGACGCTACCTGCTGTTGTTTTAAAGGGAATAATTGTGAGTGCAGCTGTAACAGCAGAGTGGAGAGTTTGAAGTTGGGGTGTGCTGACTGTCTTGTCGTGTGATTGAAGATTTATTCAAAGAGAAAGTTATTATCCACAAACCAGAGTAAATGCCACCCATCAAGAAATCAGGTTTACAGCACAATATCGCAATTCCTCCAGTACCTTGTGGCCAAAAAAGGTGCAACACTCAAGTGTTTCTCATAAAATTGCAACTCAGTGTGTAGAAGTAACTTATTCACCTATTGTTTACATCCTAACTAACAAAAAGAAGGTATCTACTCTTGCTCATCACCACAGTGTTTCCTCAACGCCTCTTGGGAATAACTAATTTCTTCTGTGTGACTTCTGCGGCCATTAATTCTTATTTCCCTGCTCTATTAACCCTTTTACTGACTTCTTCTGATTACTTGTTGATGTATAGGCTCATTAGCGTTTTTACTCAATTGCTAGAGATCCGACTGAGTGTGTGGCACCTGAAGCCATTCATACACATCTCACTTTGACGATACCAACTCATTAGGCCTGAGCGGTGATTGACCGTCCTTCCATTGGATCCGAGAGGAAGCAACTCGATTAATGACGACCCGACGGGCGTTCATTGATTGGGAAGGTAGCGGACGCTAATCTGTAGGGGGATAAACATAATCATTTGTGGATGCGAGTGCTGACTTTGGAGTGTTGAAGGGAAAGTTTGTTTGAGGAGTTAAACATCATTAAATCCGGCCTGGTTTGAAGGAGAGGCACGAGTCCTTCCTTGTGTCCAAGGAGGAAGCCTTGATGCGACTCAAGTGCACTCAAGAGCGAGCGAAGAGGAAATGAAAAAACACAGGAAATTACTCTCAACTTGGACGAATATGCACATCCTTAACAATCAACCCCAAAAACTTCAAAGAAATTTGGTCCAATTTTCTGTAATAGCTGCTGTCTGAGGTCACTACTTATTTCAGGAGTAGTAAAAGTGTCTCTACCTTGATCTTTGTAATTCACGTTTAAAGTCACAGATTTAAAAGCATGAACTGCACTTAACGAAAAAGTTTACCGCAGTGCTACATGACCCTCATTTGAACTGTAAAAACACATCAAATGATCCAGCTAATCAACAGATTGTAGTGCTTCTGAAAGCACCTCAAATTGTCCTCAGCAAAACAGAATTATTAGAAAGAAACTTTCTGTTCTCTCTCACCTAACTTGGTTCATTATGCAGTGAAGACAATAGCCTGCAGCACAGGGAAGACATTTAAAAAGTTCTTAAGTTATTTAGTGTTTTTTCAATTTATTTTTCATTGTTTCTCCTGACTTCATTTCGTCCTTCAGGCAGTGCTTTCGGTGAGATAATATTTAAACAGTGTAGTGTTGATTCCTAACAATGCCCTGACAAAAAGTACATGTTCAACAAGATGTCACCACTCAGTCTCCGAAGACTGTTCGCAATGTGAGCCTGCATACTAAGTCTTTTTCTAAACTACTTTCTGCACAGTTATCGACACACATCATTGTTTTGGTTGGAGGCTTAATTATGATATTAACTGAATCTTGGTTCACAAAGACTTCTATTTAGCGCACCATGGACTACTATCATTTCGAATTTGATTTGTGTTGTTACAGTACATGAAAGACCTCATTCAGGCTGATTCACTAGCAAAACTACTCCAGCTTATAAACCCCCAAAGTAATAGCCGTTATCCCTGAAATGTGCCTTTTTGGAGTGGATCTCCAGTATTTTCCCATGATGTTCATTTGGGTTGGTAAGTGGTGCCACTGAGGCCAATGTAGAGTCAGATTTTAAAACAAAATGACTGTGAGATGGTTGGTTTTTGGCAGTAAATTAACAAAATTAAAACGTTTGGACAATTTGCAAAGAGAATTAATCTCACAACTCAAGTAAATTAAAGTAAAACAAAGCTAGGAAAAGATAAACATTTGAAAGGATATCTTTTTTTATCACCAAGAGAAAATGTATCTCCCCATATTTAATTAAAAAACCCCTCTATCTAATATATGAATTGCAATTAAAGAAAAGTAATGAGTGATTTAATCACTTTTTTCTGGTAGAAGATTAATTGGCAGCAACACTTGTTTGAGATTTTCAGTGGCCTGGTTCCTTAAGCATTATCACTAAAACAGCACAAGGTATTTTGAACACCTCCTTCAAATGTTATCAGCCGATTGAATGGGCCTGCTACACCTGCTAGTAGCCGTATGACTGATTTGCATTACAGCAATAGTTTGACAGTTTGTGAAATTTGTTGTTTTGCAGCTGCTTCGAATGTTATCAGACGATTGACTGGGCGTTATCAGTGGTAATCAGCCTCATAGATATGGGTTAGAAGGGGCCTGCTACACCTTCTAGTAGGTTCAGAAGGCCGTTATCATCTATTCACATGATTGATCACCGATATGAATACAAGACAAAGCTGACCAATAGTGGCCGTAGTAATTATGACGGGAGCAAAGGAGCAAGGCAGATCTAAAGTTGTTGTTTGTTACAATTCACAACATGCAGTTTGGCTCGCCTGACCATTAGAATGATAGTGATAACCACCAATAACGCCCATTTATTCGACTGATAACATGTGAAATGGGTGATTTTGAGAGGGTTAATGACATAAATACTGGGTTATTGGGTATATTAATACTACTCAGTATTGCCACTAGTTACTAGTATATAAAGTATAGGGCCTTAACAACTGACTGAAGTGCAGGATTGTATAAAACCACAAAAATGCTGTAGGTTTCAGAACTGTGCCATCGTTCCTGCTGTCTTTCTATCTAAGCAGGAAGTCCTCAGCCTGCTTGTAATAAAATATTTACATAGTTGACGATGATACTGTCTGGTGTTAAATACGCTCCCTCGGAAACACAATCCTCTGTTCAATGAATAAATGAGTGAGCAAACATGTAAACATCACCACTGATCTTGTATCACATTGTTAAAGTACTGTTGCGTAAAGACTCTGGTACGTTATATCATCTGTATTGACTATAGAGGGCTTTACATAAGTCAAACAAACGTAGGATTAAAATGATGTCAAATCAGTCCATATCTTCAGCTTCAATCTGAGAATATTTTCAGTTGCACTTGAGCATCAGATGCCGTTGTTTGTGGTGTGCCAGTTTCAGAGCACCAGTGGTACTTCAACTGATTATATTCAACAAAGCAAATGCTGTTTCATCTGGAATAACACTGATTCATAAAGAGCAAAGACTTCAAAGACTGTTTACTGGACTCAGCGAACATAATTTAGCTGATGCTTTATTGTATTTTTAACCTCAAAATATATTTGCCTTTCTGAATCTGCGAATATTTGATCTGAATGCACCTGGGTGCCTCAGGTTGCAGATAATTCATTCAGCAGAAGCTACTGGGAAATCCATCAAATTATTCAGTATCATAATAATAAAATCAAAAGGTTTAACCTCAGATAGCCTGCTAGTGGATGAGCAGCCTCTTTATACAGTAAATGATTGAACAACAGAGGTGACTGTCATGCATATTTTTCATTACACTGCTTTAAAAATAATGACTTTCATTCTAAAAAAATTACGAGGGAATTGTAATGGACGGCGATAAAATAACTCATTTCCCATTTTGATTTGCGGGCATCACTTCCAGGAAAAGTTGCACTGGAGCTCACGGGAGAGGGGAGAGGCCCTTTCAGAATATTCCTTCAAGTGCTTTGATGAGATTATTGCAGCGCTCCTCAAACAAAATCTATGATGCCGGTTTAAATCACTGCGCTTGACTGGAAGGAGAGGAAAGAGCCAAGAAATATACAGCAGCCACAACAAAGCTAAACACAAGCAGTGCCATACTGTATCAGAGTCTCCATTGTTCATTATTGTTACCTTTTCTCTTATTATGAATGTTGGTATTGTCAGTGGTCGACTCCAACTGCGTTCTTTTCAGGGTTTTTCAAATGAAACGCCCAATCAGCCGTTAGCAAAAAGCAGTGATATCGGTTGCCAAAGTAAGCTAATCAATAAGGATGTGAGTAATGTGAACAGTCAATGTTAGCTGTCTGACAGTGAGGTAAAACCAAAACCAAGATGGTGACGACCCAAAACCAAGATGCTGATGGACAAAAAACCAAGATGGCGACAGTCAAAAACCAAGATGACAACGACCAAAGACCGAGATGGCGACGACCCAAAACGAAGGTGGCAATGACCAAAAACCAAGATGGTGACAACCAAAAACCAAGATGTTGACGGTCAAAAACCAAGATGACAACGGCCAAAGACCAAGATGGTGACGACCCAAAAACCAAGATGTTGACGGCCAAAAAAACAAGATCCCGATAGCCAAAAAACAAAGATGGCGACAGCCAAAAACCAAGATGGCGACGGCCAAAAACCAAGATGGTGACGACCCAAAAACCAAGATGTTGACGGCCAAAAAACCAAGATCCCGATAGCCAAAAAACAAAGATGGCGACAGCCAAAAACCAAGATGACAACGACCAAAGACCGAGATGGCGACGACCCAAAACGAAGATGGTAATGACCAAAAACCAAGATGTTGATAGCCAAAAAACCAAGATGGCGACAGCCAAAAAACCAAGATCCCGATAGCCAAAAAACAAAGATGGCGACAGCCAAAAACCAAGATGGCGACGGCCAAAAACCAAGATGGTGACGGACAAAATGCCAGTTGGTGGTTGCCATGGATACAATCATTTACCTAGTTTTTCCTCTGCTTCAGTAACAGTTTATGCTACTTCATATTTTTACTCCATTACATTTGCAGATTCAAATTTTAAATACAAAACATATAATTGATACAATATAATGGATTATTAAACTACCCAGTTGTAGAACACTATAAATCCACCTGTTGTCATTCCCAGTTCAAACCGACCAGTATCCCAATACACAATAGTTTTTGAGCTTTGTCATTCCCATTGGAGAGCCATACAAACACACATAAAAACACCAGAGCTTCCTTGATAATCTAACAATATGATAGGTTTATGTTATGGCCATCAGTTTTAATAGCTATTAGGGCAGTAGCCAACGTTACTTAATGGTAAAGTCCGCTCCTGTCAGGCCATAATTATGTCATGGCAATAATATTGGAAGACAAAAAGCCTCTTCATCAACAAATCAGCACGATGCAAAGAAGGTTGACAAGGCAAAAAATCAGGCGTTAGGGACACATTGTTGTAACTCGGGAGGGCAGAAGGACAGTGCAGTGATTTAGGACGTGAAAAGAAAATTTTTATTTGACAAAAAAAAAAGGCTCAAAGGAAGAAGAGCAAATTGAAAAGGAACCAAGGGCAGCGTTGCAATCAATGGCATTTTTCTTAAAGGATTCAGTGCGAGCAGGAGGGGAGGAAGGTTATGCAGCCTGTTACGAACTAGAATAGGACGGAGAAAAAAGAAAAGTGCCAATTCAATACCCTGCAAATGCATAATACATCGAGAGAGAATAGAAGAGAGAAATTGGTTGGTGAAAGATAGGAGGCAGCTATATAGTGTGAACATATTCTCTGTGAGATGTTTTTTTTATTAACTGTGTATGTGAGTGTGTTTATACGAGAGAGTAAAGAAAAGCGAGGCGTTGAATTGGAAAGACAGTCCCCGATTGGGATTGGCAGGTATTTCACTTTTAATATCGTAGATTGAGCTGACCAGACTTCCTCAATATCCAATTTGATTCAGCGGAGCAGATAATGCGAGTTATTTTTTTGTCGGTTTGACCTGCACGACTTTCCAAGATTATGGAAATAGATGGACGTCGTTTGGGCTGAGACTGATCGCTTAATGAAAATGAGGTAAACTGCCACTATCAAAGTGCAAATTGGTTGCTGAATTTGGAGTCCCCATGTGAGATAGAAAAGCGATAACGCGTCAAATTCCACTAATTTATTTAACGCAACTTCCAATTTTTAGATTGTAGAGGGCTCAGTTTTAAAGCTAGAGTGAAGATACTGGTATCATATGAAATGAGAAAACCTAAGGAATCCATTGGTACCATGTCATACTAGCTTGTCGAAAAGGCGGTTAAATAACGCTCCAAACTTGCACTAAATTTTGGCGAGGAAAAACTGACTGAGTTTGAGCGATTCTGAAATTCCTGCTCGGACAGATTCCCACTCCCTCCGTCTACTAGACTCCTTTACTGCCTTCATGGCAGGAAAGCTCACCGGTGTTCCTCTTCTTCAAACAAACACATTAAAGGAAAAAGCGTTTTCTCTCTCGTCTCCCCCCCCTCTCTTTCCCGCGATGCACCGCTGTTCGCTAACAAGAGAGGACAGCCAATCGAAGTGACCCGCCTTAAGCTCGCCGTTTCCCTGCTCTTGTGTTCTGTTTGAAAAGCGGCACACACTCTCATAGGCCATTTAGCCAGCGCAGTAATGACAGACGCAAACACTTGCTCAATCCCAAACAGCACAAATGGATGTGGGAACGGGCTCGGAGAGGAGACAGCCCTCCTTTGTTTCGTTTTTTCACATGTGAATGGCTGCAGGGTGAAGAGCACTTTCTACAATACATGCATGTCTTTAACCATGTGTGTTGCATGCTGCATGCTTCAGAGCCTCTGTTTGCATTCCTGCACAAACGTATATGCATGTTACCCCAAATGGCCTGGAGAGGACTTGCAAATGAGAAGCTTCCTGCACATCCAGGCATTTTGTTTTTCTGGAACATTAAGCACGAGGCTCAACAAACACACTCTTCTCATGAGGCATAACCTCAACATAAGGACGACGCAGAGCGAGAGCTGACGGAGACGTCCGTGTTTGTGTGCCGGCTTATATGACCGTCTGCGTCTTTCAAATGAGAAATGAGCTCGTCTAACCATGCCGGAGAGGTTCTTTCTGCAATGCATTGTGGTGCAGGATGGAGCGCAATATAAAGATGAGAGAAGAGAATGATGTTTTAAAGAAGGAAAAGACAGCCTGAGGGTGTTTCCACTCGTAGTCTGTTGGGTTTATTTGAAGGGAACCCTGGTGTGATTGCAACATTTGTGCTGTTTATTTGAACAGCAATGAATTAATCTCTAGTGTGGACACAACACCGAGAACGTCTTGGTCCGCTTCCAAGTAATTGTGGTGAAAATGCAACATGGATCAACCACAAGATTACATGCAACCACGGATGAATTTCTAAACTAATCACATAATCCTTAAAGTCTATAAAATGTCCAAGGACCGAGGTCTTGCTCGGTCCGATCAATAAACAAACCAAATAAAAAGCGAGGAATCTCAGTCTGTCTGTCTGTGTGTCCTTCGCACATCTCGAGAACCGCTCATCCGATCTATTTCACACTTGGCGGTTGTATTGCTGGGGACCCAAAGACGTGCAATGTCGAATTTGGTGCAATTTGGACACGCAACACATTCAATATTAATAAACTTTGAATAAACAAGTGAACAGCGATCTGCGCAGAAGTGGGCACGTGTTTCGAACAGTAACGCACCCCGACAACGCTGTAATGCCGGGGG
>CAKAKQ010033222.1:0-10014 GCA_916700675.1 Helicolenus avius
GGTGCAGTCTGGAGAAACATGATCACAGATATTGAATTGAGACTTGTAATACATCAACCCTGAACATTTCACTGTGAGATTAGCCACTAACAACTGTATATCTATGTTTTCATTTGAATGTGAGCCACCTCTGCTCTTCTACATCTGGATCATCCATCTGAAGTTCCTTCCTCATGGTGCCCTCTATTTCTGCTGCCAGAGAGTCCTGGAGACGAAGGCCAAAACAGGTCAAATGAGTGAGCCCACGGAGATGCTGTGATACTAGACGGACATGTTGGTGAATAGAAGCTCACCATTGGGAACAGACCCAGAGAATGGAAACGCCTCGGTGTGCTGAGTGGTAGAGTTTTATTCCTCAGGTTCTTCAGCTCCTCCTGAGCCTCATGAAGCATCTCCATGCACTCTGCATACTTATCCTGTAACTCTCGCAACTTCAGGAAGGGAAAAGAAAGATCCAGAGAGACGACATACGAAGGAATTTAGCAAAGAAATAAACTGCTATGCAAACCAACTGTACTACAACATGCATGTGTAGTTCTGTTTTCATTCTGGGTTCATTAAAAGCACTTTGTAATATGGTTTTTATACAGGTGGTTAGGGGTGGAGTTGTATTGAACCGTTCGGTACAGGACGTTCGGTTTGGTCAGTGACATCTTTCCGCTACGCCCTGTGACCCAAACAGCTGTTTACGTCTACTGCTCTCACACGCCGCACAGAAATTCTGGAGCCTGAATTTTACCCGGAAGTTTTGTCAGCATGCCGGTTGTTCTGTATCAGCTGTAACGATAGTTCGCTGGGTTAATCGAGCTCAATGGACAACGATTTGTGTTTAACTGCATGCCGACGCTGTTAAACCGATGTTGGGTCGATTAGCAGAGAGAAACTAAAACAGAGTGAATGGCGAGTCCTTCTCCCCACAGCGTTCAGGCCACAGATATAAAACAGGAGCAACTGTTGAAAGTCAAAAAATGTCCCAATTCATGAAATTTACAAAATGCAAAATAAAAAGAAGCATTTTCTTTGTTTTCTTTATTTTACCCTAAATGTACCGAACCATGAACTTTGTGTACCATCACCCCTCTACAGGCGGTGTGGAGGTCTTTTCACTTGTTTGTCTTTCTGTTAGTGGAATATATAATAAATAAATAAATAAATAGATTCTCATGGCGTTTGGTTCTCAGGCTTTGAGTTTGGGAATAACTAATTAGTGGAATGTCTGATATTGAACCATTAACTGTATATGCATCTAATGACTTTAAAATCCAAATGTTTAAGTGATATACATGATGTGTTGGTTGAGCAGCTTTGTCTTGAAGACTTTCTAGTTTACACATGGAACCACACAACAGTAACAGTTATATGAATAATATAAAATATACAATATAAAAATACCACATGTAGTGCTACAAGTAGCAGACCTATCGGGTTATAGTCATAGTGTAGGTAGTCAGCGGGTTGTGAGTTGCCTTACTTCAGCAGTGAGTTGTCGCTGGGCGTCTTTGGCTGCACCTAAGTGCTGAGTCAGCTCCTCGTTCTCCACGGCATACTGCAAACACCACAGACGAAATAGGACGTGAAAAACACTGTAGCCAACGTATTCAGTCTCTGCTTCATTGCATTGCACATCGGCATTGATAAGACAAAATATGAATAAACCAAAGTAACATATTCTTCACATACTAACAGCTGATATTTAACATTATTGATATGAGAGACGTGGGGGTGGGGGGGTTTATACCATCTTGGCCTTCTTCTGGAGGTCTACTATCTGGGAGAGGAGGTGTGTGATCTCCTCCTGCTGTCTGGAGGCGTCTTCAGTTTTCCTGGCCAGGTCTTCAGCCAGAGAGGAAATCTGCACGTTGGCATCACCTGCAAACATCGACAGGTGTTCATCAAACAAACTGTCTCTCTGCCGCCTCGCCGCCTTCAGAGAGTCAGAGAGTCAGAGAGTCAGAAACTATAACGTGACTTCAGTCAGTCCAACACTCACGTAGCTCTTTGACACAGTCGTTGACAAGTTGCAGCTCTTTCTCCTCGTAGGAGATGGTTTCTGTCTCCAAATGACTGGCCTGAAACAAAAAGAAAAACACACATTACTAATGGACACTGTAGACATTATTAATCACCTCAATGAAGAACGTCTCCTAGCAGACATCCAGCAGGTCACTGTGAAGACATTCTAATAAATCAAACATCATTGCTGCCAGATGATCAGTATTCTATCGCTCACTATGGAGGGTTGCAGGGATGACGTATTTTTGTAGGCCAACCAGGAAGTTAGCATCGTCCTGGTTCCCTCCACTAACAGCCAATGGGATTGTTCCGTTGGGTTTGGGATTTTGCAGAAAATCAGCTCTGTGGCAAACACAGGTTTATGATACTTAAAGTTGTTGTTCCGTAAAATAATCTCCACAAATGAACACCACTTTAATGATTTTCTTAAGTTTTATGATTTTATGAAATATTAATGCAATCGGCAGAAGTACAAAACTAACGTTATTAACAAACTAGATCGGTCAACGGTCGCATGAGCACGAGAATACACAACGAGACTGTAAAGGAGGACGAGTCGGCGTGATGGCGTTTAGTCGTCTCATTTAGCCGCTTGTCAACCACCTTTTTGAAGACGGGTAGAGGATTCAAAATTCACGAGTGAGGAATTTATGGATGTATTTTTAATCGTAGAACAAAACGTTAAAATCTCACCAGCTTGTGTTAACCACAGACCTTATCTCAAACATTCAATAAAAACCCATTCAATAAACCCACTGACGCTCTATAAACACGGGGGTTTAGCATTTTTGGAAACATACATGTAATTGCGTAAGTAAGTAATGCAATAATAAAGATTTAGTGTGAAAACAAAGCAGAAATGTATGAACCATTCATAATCAAATATTGTGTGCGTGTTTGCAGGAGCTTCTGTGTGAATGTACCTCACATCGCAAGGATTTGTTTTCTTCCTCCAGGTCTTTGAGTTTCTTCTGCAGGGAGTCCAGGGGGAAGAAAATAGGAGTTGACACGTTGTTTTCACTGGGACGCACACTGTAAACACACACACACACACACACACACACACACACACACACACACACACACACACACACACACACACACACACACACACACACACAGACACAGATACGAGAGAGAAACATATGAATCAGCAGGTTGATCGATCATCCACTGAGCTATAAACTGTGTGAGATGTTTCTATCCAGTAGTGGGGACAGTCTCTGTCATATTTTACACTGCTATTTTTCCACACAAAAACCTCAAAGTACTTAAAGATAGGGTGGATGATGTTATAAAGCTAGCATCATTTGAAAGTAGCTTCGCCTCAGGAGCTCTGTCTAACCCCCCCCATCCCCTCGGGGCTCCTTCCAAGGCAACAGCTCATCAGTAATGGATCACTGTCGGGGTGTAAAGACCATTTCAACCAATTGAACAGATAGTGTAGACTGGAGAACATCATCAACCCTTGCCTTTAATACATTTAATACATGAAGAGATACTGAAGAGATTCATTACAGGGGAAATTCCAAATCTAGTTTCTAACAAAAAGCTCGATGGATATTATTCTCATCTGTGTGAAACTACTGGTACATGCTGTCATGCTTCATGCAGCTTATGAAAGCTTAAGAGGGGAGTGTTTTTAATGATGTGTGTTTGTTCGCTTTAGACTCTAATCCTAATGCATAACTGCAGTGCATGCTATGATATAATCTGATATCATAGTGTTTTACTAAGAAGGAGAGGAGAGGAGAATGAAAGGAGACTTACGGTGTGGAGGTGCTAGACTCCCCCTCACTCTCCTCTGCAGCGCT
This sequence comes from Helicolenus avius, assembly GCA_916700675.1. Taxonomy (NCBI): domain Eukaryota; kingdom Metazoa; phylum Chordata; class Actinopteri; order Perciformes; family Sebastidae; genus Helicolenus; species Helicolenus avius. The sequence goes on from CAKAKQ010033222.1 coordinate 3,828, forward strand.
GGTATAGAACTGTAACAGCTCATCTTTCATGGACAAGTCGTGACGTAACTGAGACACCTGTATGTGGGGAAATACAGAGGAGACATGTAGACAGAGGACAGTTCAAGTAAAAGACGAGATGGCTACTACTGTCTGATGTAGCACTGCTCCAAACTCATGGAGACCAAACAATGATTCAGCATGTTCTTAGACATGATCAAGTGACGGATGTGTACCTCCTCCCGTATGTGCTCTACTTGCTCCTCCAGCAGTTCGTTCCTCTCACTGAGAGCTTTGTTCTTCTTCAGCAGCGACTGTCCGATGCGAGCTGCTAACTCCAAATCCCGCTCTTTCTGCACCGAGTTCAAAGTTGAGTTTAGTATTCTCACAGTAAAACAGTTGAAAACATTACAGACATGAAACTAATAATACAAATATAAATACAAATACAAATACGCTTATTTGCTTTCTGCTTTTTGCATTATAGAGTTAGACATCTATAATCTATCATTTTACAAGAAATATTTTTTTATAATTCCATGAAATCCTTTTGTTCTAACATATATTAATTGTTACAATATAGTCATAAACCTCTAAAACTGAATAATTATCTTTAAAAATGATAAAGAAAAGTTTAAGTACAGATAATTACGATTGTATTCTTTCACTGCAAAAAGGCTAACAAGTGTGCTTCTCAAAATGTCTAATTATTACTTTAAAATGACAAGAACAGTGTACATTTGTCCACTAGGAATATTGAATATGAAGGAGATGCAGCAGAAGCAAGGTGGAATGAAGAGAACCGACAGGAGGTGACAGGAACACAACATAATGTCCACACATTACTCAACAAGGACACTTAATACCTCAACTTCTTATTGGCCACAACAGAGGACCAGGACGCTCCCACTAACACCTCCTGTATAATTAAAAGCTTATGATAACTCCTGTTTTTCAGTATGTCTGGGTGCAATCAGTAACAATATTACTGGCCTTAAAGTGCTACTGAGCAACACAAAAGCGACCGCCACACCTGTTAAGATCAGGAGGTTGAGCTTAGTAGTGTAACTGAACTCTGAATAGTGAATATTAAAGCATTGTCAACCAAAGGAAGTGAACTTTTCTCAGCAATGGAGGTCAGCACAATGATCTCTCACAGTTTTCCGGTCTGTTTGTTGACGGTATGACATCTTTGAATACCACGTTTAGTCAATAGTTAGACGGTCGGCTGGCTTTTGAATTTCACGGTTCATTTAACAATGACACCGTTCTATATTCTCAGCTTTTATTTATGCTGAGGAAGCCGGCTGAGCTCCTCACCAGCGGCTGATATGGATCACTTAGATTTGAATATCAGCTGCCGGCGGCTGGTTTTATGATGTGGCTCTGTCAAACCTCCTTTCCCACGAAGCTCATAAAGCGACCTGTGTTCAGACTATCAGACCACACACGGTAATAACATTTGACCAAAGTGTCTAAAAGTCTGCATGTACTGTGGTCCTTGGTGTTTTTTCTACTTTAACCGATCTTACCTCTTCCAGCAGTCGAGTGACAGCATCGATGTCACTGTAGGTCTTCGTCATCTGGCCCACTCTGTCGGCACACAGTACTGCACAGACACAACGAGAGAACAGGTCTCAATATACACATCCACAGAGGAGTTTACTGAACAGTCCATTCACTCAATAGAAAACACAAATGTGTTCAATCTGTGACTATAGAACAATCATCCCAGGTATCACGGTTGCACAACAGTGATGCACAACAGTGACTTCAGCTCTCCTTTACAGTATGATAAAACTCCCCTTGTTGAAACACAGTCAATGTTCTGCACTCCAAAGTGTAGTGAGTTTTTGACTGAAAAGATGTTGCAAAAACAAAAAAGATAACTCTGAGATCCCACACTGTTCCTTTAAGTTCATAATGTTCGTTATTTCTTCAAACTGTTTTACAGATGTTGAGTTCTTAATGGTGATATTAAATAGAATTACGTTATAAGGAAGTGTTTCTGATATTTACTCTACCCTCATTGATATAAAGGAGGGAGGAGAGCATCCAGATTACTGATTTAAGATTATATAAGACTCTCAGTGTTTCTAACACACAGCGCTGCTACGTGTTGGATTTCATACTGAAGTTAAAATGACTGACAGATCAACACTGCCTCGTTGTTCTCCCTGCTATCTGTTCTCCTGTTCTCACTTCATGAATCTCATTATATTCCTAAGAAGTACACACCCACATACTCCACTCATATATACACTCATATATACACCTCACAGCCCACCGATTCAGAGAAGATAAGTTACTGAGTGCAGAGACAGTTAGGAGGAACCACACCCAGCACTGCTATTTCAGAGCACACGTCCCTTATCAACTCCTTCCACCCTCATACAGAGCTCTGACTATAATCACCAGACTGGAAGAATGAATCACCTCAGAGGTCAGAATCAAAACGTCGACAGGATACATCACATGCAACTGTCGGGGGTTAACTGGTTTCACTGGTTCATTAGAAAGGTGTTGGTTTGAGTTGTTCTGAGGTTGGGTTACTGGTCGGTGATTTATCAGAGTACGAGGATGTTTATTTCTGAACAGTCTTGTTAGTCACTTTTAACACTGTCAGCTGGAGAGAGGAGGAGTGTGATGCTACAGTGACTGGAGGTGTAATGTCCAACATTGTGTGATGTGTCATACATTATCAGGAGGCACAGCAAGTTAATATTATACAGCAATTTAACTATCTCAGTTTCCACGGAAATAATGTTTTACTTCAGTTTAGAAGGACACTGGTACACAGTAGAGCTCTAATAGAGAGGCATTCTGGACGCCCAGGATGCAAAACAGAGTTGAGCTATGCAAACAACATATGTTCCTATCCTCATACATCACAGGCCGTGTACTGTACTCTACTGTACTGTACTGTACTGTATGGCTGATGGACACAAGGCCTCAGCTGGCTATGCTTTAGTTAAGGATATTTCCCCTCATTAGCATCCATTATTAAATAAGTTGCCCTGTTCCAGCCGGACAAGGCCGGGGGGGGGCAGGACACTGAGCAGCTTCACACAGGCGTTTTGTTTGATTAAATAAGGGCACCTCAACGCGTTCACCTTTACCCAAGGGCTTCCAGAAGGAACTGTTTCACTCTAGAAACCCATCTCACGCCAAACAACTCGGACTGTAAATACTTGATGATGTGCTAAACAGATTCTAGCTAAATGCTAATGTCGGCATGCTGCTTTTTCCTAGTATGATGAAGACGTAATAATGTTCACCATGTTCACCATCTTAGCTTAGCATGTTAGCATGCACACATTCACTAAATGGCACCATAACTCCTGAGCTGTGTATTTAGTCATGATACAGATTACGATGCAGATCATGATGGAGACACACAGTAAAGACACACAGTAAAGACACACAGTAAAGACACACAGTAAAGACACACAGTAAAGACACACATTAAAGACACACATTAAAGACACACAGTAAAGACACAGAGTAAAGACACACAGTAAAGACACACATTAAAGACACACAGTAAAGACAAACAGTGAAGACACACAGTAAAGACACACATTAAAGACACACAGTGAAGACACACAGTAAAGACACACAATAAAGACACACAGTAAAGACACACAGTAAAGACACACATTAAAGACACACAGTAAAGACACACATTAAAGACACACAGTAAAGACACACAGTAAAGACACACAGTAAAGACACACAGTAAAGACACACAGTAAAGACACACAGTGAAGACACAGAGTAAAGACACACATTAAAGACACACAGTAAAGACACACAGTGAAGACACACAGTGAAGACACACAGTAAAGACACACAGTAAAGACACAGAGTAAAGACACAGAGTAAAGACACACAGTAAAGACACAGAGTAAAGACACACAGTAAAGACACACATTAAAGACACACAGTAAAGACACAGAGTAAAGACACACAGTAAAGACACACATTAAAGACACACAGTAAAGACACACAGTAAAGACACAGAGTAAAGACACACAGTAAAGACACAGAGTAAAGACACACAGTAAAGACACACAGTAAAGACACAGAGTAAAGACACACAGTAAAGACACAGAGTAAAGACACAGAGTAAAGACACACAGTAAAGACACACAGTAAAGACACACATTAAAGACACACAGTAAAGACACACAGTAAAGACACACATTAAAGACACACAGTAAAGACACACAGTAAAGACACACAGACATGATCATGCAAAAAAACCACATCCACACACATGCCCTTCTCTCCTGGGGGAGTTGTTAAGGCAGTGTTACCGAGGGAACAAACCGACATGGTGACAATGCATACCAACGTGCACACACACACACACACACACACACACACACACACACACACACACACACACACACACACACACACACACACACACACACACACACACACACACACAGAGACAGACACACACAATCTCTCCTGTATGGGTTTGCTATCTGGCCTATAATGAGCTGCTGAATTGATACTAAAGGGTGCAGCCTGTTTAGCTGTCGTAGTGTCTGTGCACGTTCTATAGAACAACATGCTGATTTATTTCCATAGAAGCACTTCGCCCGAGTCAGATCAATAAATGGTACAACTGAAAATAACTAATGGCAGCTTGTAGGTCAATAGAGAGCCCTGATAATGACAGAGGACAGTTGATTTCACTTCTACTTGTTGCTGTGTAAAGATGGTATGCGGGCTGGAGAACATGGCTGTGATCCTTGGCCACGTTGGTAAAAGAAAAGGTGAAGGCAGACGTTAGAGAAGGCAACCATAACGTGGATTATGTAAAGGAGGTGTAACTTAATATTGGAATGTGATCTGGTTGTTGTCTTGGTGTTTTATATACGGAGAGCAGGTAACTTTAGACTGATGCACTCACTCCCTCTCTCTCTCTCTCTCTCTTTCTTGTGCCAGGAGGATGATAAAGGAGAGGACATGTCAAATGTCCAGTCTTATTCACAAGCACCTATCAAGATCACAGCAGGTAACTACATGGGTTCTACCTTAAAAGATACGTTTGGTGACTCAATCAGGACCTGATAGCAGACTCCTGGTTGTCTGTCTGATGGAGCCAGACGTCTGGGGTTCTGGCTCCATCAGCCCTTCTGTTGCTACTGGGCAACACACAACACTACTCACAGGTTCAAGGACAACAGACAAACACCAGGACGACGGACAGAAAGGAGCCCTTGCTATTCTGATCAATACCCCAAACACAGCCGGTGTGGATGGAACTGTTCAAATGTAATATAATGTTTCCTTATTGGACCCGGGTTGATGTTCATCTTAAATTGCCACTATAAAAACCTGTTTATGCCACAGTAACCTCTGTGTCTCATGCACTGACCCACATACTTCAAACAGACACTGCAAAGTGACCAATCACAATTTGAATTTCTCTTCCATTCATGCATCTTTTTGTAATATAAAGCTAACTTTAGCGGTTTACTTTCAGGTGACCAGATCACTGAAGAGCCCTCTGTTGTACCTGCATGAGAGCGTTCCTTTAGTTTATGTACACATCACTCATGTCATCATCATCAGCCCCCGTCTCTTCTGGTCTTTCTAACCGTGCTGTGAAAGATTCAGGATCAGTACTTAACCCTGATTAAACAACAAGCTAAAGAGCTAAATATCAAACAAGAATCTGTGTGCGTTTTTTAAACCAACATTAGCATACTGACACTTGGCACTGAAGTGACAGCAGGGAGCCAAGCCCATGTTTGAACATGTCAAATTAGCAGAGCAACACTAACATTAGAGACTGCACCTGCAGGGTAAAGCCACATCCCACAGGAGACAAAATAGGGTTTAAAGGGTCACACAGGTACCCAGTAACCCCCTCAGAGTCCACACAGCTTCAGAACAGATGAACTAAGAGTGAGGAATCCCGCCGCTAAAGGTCAGACACGCTGAGCGAGCTACCACAACAGAGATGATGCCCTCCATTACAAAGCACACTACCTTCACACAGAACCTGTTGCTCTTCATCCATCTCTTCTTCCTCCCCCTGTTCTGGCCTTCCATGACCGGGAAGACAGATATACTCTTCTTCCTCCTCCTCTTCTTCTTCTTCTTCCTCCTGCTCCGTGCTTTCATGACTGGGCAGACAAACATATTCCTGGTCGTCCTCTGGCTGGTTGGAGCCCTCCAGCTGGTC
>CAKAKQ010033223.1:0-17866 GCA_916700675.1 Helicolenus avius
ATTGACGTTCGCCCGATGCTCCACTCATTATGGGCCGGCAGCCATATATCTCCTAATGATTCAGAGCCACGCTGAGAGTGGATGGCACCACTGAGAAGCTTATAATGGGCCTCTGGGGACACCGTAGTTCCAGGCACCTCCTGCTAACTCCACTCTTTATCCACTTAGCTGGATAGAAGTTTATATATCTTCACTCTGCTGCCTCGGGGCCAACACTAGAGATATGTGTGGGAGAGCAGGACTGGATGTGTCATTGTTTCCCAGGAGTTTCAAGCTTTCTTCATTGTGGTTCTTCATATGGTAGCTTACTGTAAAGTGGAGGTTGGTGATTATCCAGAGTTAAAATGACAACCTGCTCCAATGAGTCACACAGATTTGAAGCATTTCTTTCGACCTCCTTGAGCGTCAGAGATCAACAGCAAGGAGACAACAGCCAAACTGAAAACATTATGGCTCTAAAGTAGTAGATGAGTCTCGGTAAAAGAGCGAGATGCCCACTCCTGTGATTCAGTGAGACTTCCTAACCTAAATCTCTTTATCCCTTTCTCAGTCAGAAGAAAGTTTGAGCGTTGTCTTTGATGGATTGAATGTGACATGTTTTGAAACTGCCCTCTTTTTCTTCATCATGTACCTTGCTGCATGAGGACAAGCTGACAGCCTTAAAGGAACAGTTTGACATTTGGGAAATCCGCTTTTTCATTTTCTTGCTGAGTGAGAGATGAGCAAATCGATACCACTGTAGTTGGTCTTCTGTTATTCTTCACTTCTATTAATAACCACATCTGAGGGATGGACGGGAGACTGACTTATGTGTTCAGCCGAAATTGGGAGTAACAACAATCATGTTGCTTTGTCATCTGCTTTTTTATTAACGCAACAGACTTCAGCACAACAATGTTCTTCTTCTCTGTGTTTGTTAAGTGGAGCTAGCCTGTTCTCTGTCTGAAGGAAACAAAATTCACCAAAGCTCACTAACTAACACGTTATATCCTTTTTATACTAAACCCTTCTTCACCATAGACCCATTTTTGTCTTTTTTAGGGGGGCAGGGTGTCTTTAGGGGGAGATAGCAGGTCAACAGTAGATGTCACATAGAAGTGGTGTACATCATCTGAAAGCTGGGAACCTGAAGATTAATTTGAGTCAGTCTTTGTATGTGATTATCATAAAGTGGGCATGTCTTTAAAGGGGAGACTCGTGAGTACCAATAAAACCCATTTTCATTCACATATCTTGAGGTCAGATGTCAAGGAACCCCTTTGAAAATGGCCATACCAGTTTTTCCTCGCCAAACTTTAGCCCAACTTTTTGGTACCAACGGATTCTTCAGGTTCAGGTTAGGGCACCGGCACCCTCAAGGACTGGAAGAGATTAATCAATAAAAATAAAAAAGCCAAAGAGTAAAAATGACAGGCTAGCTGTTTCCAGTCTTTGTGTTAAGATAAGCAAAGCAAACTGTCTCCTGGCTTGAGTGGACGTTTAAGTCACATGCTTCATGTACGTCATGATGTAAAGGTCAAGCATAAAACGTTTTTGCAATATATGGAAACACACTCAATGTTGAACCATCCTTTTAACCTCCAGTAATCTGTGGCTCAGTGACAAGGATCATTACTTACATCGATGCAAGCAATTTTATTCAAATATTCCCATTTCAGCATGGAGGTTCCTGTCTGACTAAGACCCACCCAGCCACCTGGAGCTGTTGTCGTCAATGAGATCATTGGGGGGCCAGAGGACCTGCTGACATTAAGCACTTTTATTAACTCTCTGCAGTGTACATGAGGAAGGCTACAGCCCTACCACAATGCCAATGATAGAAAATGAACATAGATGCTGGAGGTTGAATGGGTGTTGGTTTGAAAGGCAGTAAGGGAGAGAGAGAGAAATTCAGTGTGTCATCAAGTCTGCCATTGATTAGAAGCTACTGTACGGTTCAGGCAACGCGCCAAAGGCTGCATCTCATCCCAGACTAATAAAAGTCTGTCGGGCCAAGTGAACAGCAACTTTCTATTGAAGCTGCTGCTATAAAACATGCTTATGTAACCAAACGTTCCAGAAACATGACAGAGAGCCAATCTCCTGACGCCACATCCAAGCTGGCCAGAAGTGACTTGATTCAGTCTCTCATTGAGGTCTTTCTGGCAAAGTGAAACATGTTCATGAGGTTTACGATCCATCTAGATAAACGAGTATCCTCTACAGCTCTTACTAATACAACCGGAACTTTTCATGAATCAAACAACGATGACTTTAAGACTGAAAGTTTATTCTTGACCCAGAATAGCTACTAAATCAACATTGTGTTAGGATTATTTAGTCTAACTATTCCTTTGTTAGCATTTTAAATAAACCACAGCTCCCATGAATCAAGATTCATTGATGCAGCTGCGAGTGTAGTTTCACTCACTTCTAGTGTCGTATTCCCAATTTTTTACTGTAACCTGTCAAAGAAAACGTCTACATCGTCAGCCTTGGGTTTGTGAGAAATGGTGTTTACTAAAGGCTGTCAAAAACAGAAATGTTAAAGGATAAATCTGATGATATTCTATATTTTTGTTATGGTCAACGAATCCTGTGAAACAACTAAAGTATTAAGTCAGTCCCACATTCACCGTCCTGCTGCTGGGAATACTCGCTAGCACAGAGCAATTGATCACAACAAATGCTCCATTTACTCCTGTTTGTGTAACATTGGCTAAAAGCTACAGTGTCCATCTGTTTTAGGAAAGTACTTAGCCTCTTTAGAAAAAACTGTTTTAAAGATTTATGTCTTCAGTAGGAACAAGTGGGCTGAGAGCCACAGTCATAGTACTTAAGTCAGAAAGTACAAGACAGACTAACACATTGATGTTTTTTGGTCTTTTCATGGGATTTGTTGACAGTAAGAAAAATATGTTATAATGCCAGACTTATCCTTTAACAGTTACAGTACACCGAAGTGAATTTGTTGGCATTCTTACTTCTGGATCTGAAAATCCAGTTTCACTTAAGCTCTCTATAAGCAAATCTACCTGTTTCTGCTGTTGCTATATATATCAACATTAAATCAGACACCTCTTACAGCTATCACCGTTTTCGTCTTACCTTTGTCTCTTCTATCCAGGTGGCAACCTCCAGGTCAGAGAAGTGAAGCCAATGCTGAAGTGCCTTAAACTTGCATTCTTTCTAATAGCCAGCAGGGGGCGACTCCTCTGGTTGCAAAAAGAAGTCTGGTTGTATAGAAGTCTATGAGAAAATGAGCCTGCTTCTCGCTTAATTTATTATCTCAGTAAACATTGTTAACATGAGTTTATGGTCTCAATTGCTAATTTCAAGTTTTCTTCAATACAGTATGGTGTTCATTTAGTAAATTATGGTACCATCTAGAATCAAATAGACCATAAAGCAGGGTATTCTTTAGAGCCTGGCTACCTTGTGATTGACAGGTCGCTACCATGACGTTGTCCGGTCTGGGACTTGTCCGCGTTTTAGTCTTACAACTTTAACCCTTTCACAGTGTGTTGTCAGTTCATGACAATGACATTGTTACATTTTGGTTGCCGAAATTAGCGTTTGGTTGTACTTAGCTCCACCCTCTTGTGTCACTTCTGGTTGCAAAAAAACAAGATGGCGACAACCAAAAACCAAGATGGCGACGGCCAAAATGCCGAACTTGAGGCTTCAAAACGGCAGTCCACAAAACCAACGGGTGACGTCACGGTGACTAAGTCCACCTCTTGTACACAGTCTATACATGATAAATGCCTTGTTGAGTCATGACCCAACAACATGCCAATCATTCTCCAGGCATCAATGAGAGATGCCCTTTGCCTGACCATATCGGTTTGTTTGACCTTTTTTTCATTCAATAGAAACAGAAGCAAAGTATCTCGCTGACTGACCCGCTGGTTCTAAAAGGGATACATATGTAAACACCAGTGTAGCTTGTTGTTTCTGCCTTTGTTTACCCAGCTCAACAAAGAACACCATTGAAACCTTTTACATATTTCTAGGGAAGTAAAATGCTGTATATCAGGCCATTTCACCTACACCCAGTTGTAGGTACAGAACAAAACTAATGTAGTATAACACAACAGTCCTGCAATAAATCAAGAATGTTGTAATGTTCGGTTTTTGTTGGAAATGTTTCAGAGAGGTGTTGAATAAAACAGGTCTAACATTATCATACATACAGGAGAAAGAGCAATAAACCATGCATTAACCCATGTGTTCAAATACAGCCTTGTCGGTTTTAATCTGGTGCGTCGTCGCTTATTTTTTCTGCTGTAGCCGAGAGCTTTCAGCTGCTTTAAGAATCCTGGAACTGGTGCTGAAGACCTGAACTCCAAATGTAAGCACACCCCTGAAACAGTAACGCTTATTGTAACGCACAACTCGATGATTCTGTATCCTGCAGTAGCCACTTTTACTCTGGAGCGAGTCGATTTGATCATTGATCAGTTAAAAACCTCCACGTGCACAAACACACACACAGTTGATGTATATTTATTGGGTTGTGTTTGCTACAGTCTCAGTTCTAATGCTTTTATATTATTTAAGAAGGATGAGAGGAACCTATGTGGGTTTATTGAATTTTTAGCTTTTTTTAGAGAGGGCTGGGAAAGGCATGCTGTCAGTGGGGAGCTTTATTTAAGACACACTGTCTCCATATGGATAGATGATGCTAGTGTGGCAGCCCCCACCCTTTAGGATTCTCTCCCGGCAGAGATCCTTAACGCTGCATCTATGGACACCTTCAAAAAACTCCTGATAACCGACCTGTTAACCAAGGCCATTTGAATTTATTCTCTGTTCTTGAGGTATTTGTTCTGCCCCCATATATATAAAGCATCCTTGGGAAAGGCGTTATAAAAATGCAAGCTATTAAAGAGGACCTATTATTCTTATTTTCAGGGGCATACTTGTATTTTATATTTCTACAAGAATAGGGCTGTCCCGAATACCATTCTGAAAAATTCAAAGGTATTCGAAGCTTCGCGGAGCAGCGCGGCAGGCTGACATGTTGTTCTGTCTGTCTGTCTCCATCTCCCCCATTTCAGTGCCTTTGCTGCAATACTGTACACACACACACACACACACACACACACACACCTCTACAAACAACAAACAGCAATATCTGTCTGAGAATAACTAATAATTATTCATGTTGAATATGAATAATAATTAATGTTGTGGGATTATTCCTTTTTTCATGGGCTATTTTGGGATTTATACATTATTACATACACATATATATATACAGTATATACATACATTTTTCAAACGTAGCATTCAAATACTGATTTGGAGGTTGAAGCTTCAAAGCATTCGAGTCAAAGCATGTTTACCGAAAAGCCCAGTCTGCTCTGATTGGTCAGCTGGCCCTCTGTTGTGATCAGTCAACCAAACCAAACTCTTCAGACTCTGCTCTAACTAGGTTTTCTTGAGGGTGAACTAGCTGTTATGCAAATATGTTACTTTGTGACATCACAACGTCGCTGAAGAAAAGGCAGGACTTCAAGCGAGGCGTTTCCGGCAGTTCAGGAGCAGTGTTTCTGTGGGGGAGAGTAACTCCCTTTGGCGTGAACTCTGGGTTTTGTAACTTTGCAGAACTTTTATATGCACTAAAAACTATACAACACACTAAAGGGAAGAGAAAAAGCACAAAAGCATAATAGGTCCCCTTTAATATGATTATTGTAAATTCTCAAAGGGCTCATTGCTGTGTGTGAAGGATAATGTACAGTGAGTGGGTCATTATTGCAAAATGAACCCCGACAAGGTGATGCAGAAACCCGACACAAACCCGGTCGCTGTCTATTATGTCGCTTATTACATGGCTACTTACTAAAGAAATCAGTAATTTGACTCAAAATATCGATTTTAAGATTATTTTATTGATTTAAAAATGATTTTATTACCTGCTCCAGAGTCACAGTTAAAACTATGTCCATAGCAGCGGTCTGCTATACGGAAATAACATGCCGAAGAGCGCTGTAATTGACCAATCAGAATCCAGTATTCAACAAAGCCGCGTAATAACACACATTTATCAAGTGACTTACCTTTACTTACAGCAAAGTGTGAGCGTGACCTTTTAAGAGCAGCTCTCAGGGGATCACATGATTGATCACGTGTATGTTCAGAGCAGGAATAGACAGCCGATCAGAGACAAAGTTTTACTCTATATATGCAATATTGTTTACTCTTTCTACTCTTCTTTTTCTTTTTACTCTTAAATCCTCATCCAGTAATATGTTATTCTACAAAAACAAATGTGGTATTAATTTGCTAAGTTAATTTTATTTGTTTGAAATCCTTAATATCTCCAGTAGTATGTACAGTAACATGTGAAATTAACAATCTAATAGAATAAATATGGATTAATAAATAGGGATTCAATTATAAGAAACTGTCTGAAGAGGAGATACATCAGAGAAAACTATAATAATATAATAAGGTGAATTTAGTACAGTGCCATAATGACAAGTGCAGACAAAGAAGACGATGGAAAGTGATATATCAGCGTTATTTTAGTTGTTTGCATCCCTGACAAATACAAGAAAAAGTGGTGTAACCTCCTCTCAAATGTTCAAATGAGATGCACAGATAAAACTACCTGTTTTTGGTCTGGGTATCATCGGATAATCCGTTTTTCCTTTTGAATTCAAAAACGAAAAAACAATTTTTTATTTTTTATTTTTAAACCAAAAACGAGAAAACGGCCGTTTTCTCGTTTTTGACCAGCACAGTGGCGATTAAGCTAGATCTGCTCCAGTTCACTTAAATAAGATCGACAGAGGCCCAGGTGACGCTGTGCTGACTCTGCTTAACACAGTCACTAAACACCTGATGCATCCTAAAGGTTATGCACACTAAACACCTGATGCATTCTAAAGGTTATGCACACTAAACACCTGATGCATCCTAAAGATTATGTCACTAAACACCTGATGCATCCTAAAGGTTATGCACACTAAACACCTGATGCATCCTAAAGGTTATGTCACAAAACACCTGATGCATCTTAAAGATTATGCCACTAAACACCTGATGCATCCTAAAGGTTATGCACACTAAACACCTGATGCATCCTAAAGGTTATGTCACAAAACACCTGATGCATCTTAAAGGTTATGCCAGAGCTTTATTTGTGGATTTTAACTCAGCTTTTAACTTAATGAAGACGCATATTCTCCTGAAAAGGCTAATTGATCTCAACATCAACACAGGGTTAGTTGTGTGGATCAGAGGGTCTGTGTCAGGGAGAACATGTCAGACGTGCTGCCCACGAGGCAGTGTTCTTTCCCATGTGCTATTCTCTCTTTTTACTAATGAATTTATGATCAATGAGAAACATTTGAGACTGTTTAAGTATGCGGATGACATGGCCTTAGTTGGTCTTTTACAGGAAACAGGCCCACTAGGTGAAGGTGCCTATCTGGCCCACACTACAGCCCTTCAGACATGGTGTCACACTAGCCAGCTAGAAATCAATGTGGCCTAGACGAAAGAATGAATCATGTGCTGCACAAAACAACATCTGATCACAGAGCCAGTTTCCCTTGAAGGCCAACATGTTGAAACTGTGGATCACTTTAAATACCACGGTACAGTCCTGGACACCCGGCTGAGCTTCTCTGAAAATACAGAGTATATTTTCAAGAGATGCTCACAGCGACTTTATCTTCTAAGGAAACTGAGGCAATTAAACATGTATTTAAAAAGTCTGTCATCCCAAATGCCATCAATATTCTTAACTCAACACAGTGACTGAGCAGATCTGAGCCACAGACACTGACATGAACTGTTTTAATGTGTAACATAACCTGTCTCTGTTTTTTACTAACTGCTGTCTGCTTTTTAATGTCTGTTGTTTTCTGTGTTTTGTGAGCCAAAGGCAAATTTCCACCCCTCAGATCATATTGAGGGGCCATCAGCTTTACAATTTAGTTTGGAGGGAGATTCGGTATCAGTGAAGTCAGTGCATTTTATGAGTAGGCCTTCTGTGACGTTACCCACCGTAGGGGTCAAAAGTCAACACTCCTCAATCCCCAAGGATTTTCTTTTCAGTCAAATTTTCAATTTTGACGCATTTATAGATAAAAACTCAAGTCAATAATCATGGTCAATGATAGCTAAGTATGGTTGATCAGCATGTTTTCTAACCTTCAGACATCATAGTCTAATATGATGATTTATCAGCCTGAATTCACTAAAAAACTGAAATCTGTATCCGTATTCTGTTTGGTGGTTTATGATGCTTTTCAATCATTTCTAGTCTATTTGGCAGTATATGTAATTTAGTTAATTTGTTCGACGTCACGATAATGCTGATTTTTCAACCAGTGGTTATGACATTAATGCTAGCTAGACAGAATAAAGCTCTGTCTGTCATGACAATAGAACTGTACTGAAGGCCTTTCCTTTACTCGGGTGACTCTTTACAGCCGTCTGAAGACAGCAGGTATCTGTTAAATCTACAGTATCTGGAGTGATGAAGTGGCTTTCAGTACAGTACTATTGTCATGACAGACAGAGCTTTATTCTGTCTAGCTGGCATTAATGTTATAATCGCTTGTTGAAAAATCAGCATTATCATGATGAACTACTCGGCTACAGCCTTCTTAGAGGAGGGCAAGGGATCAGGTGGAAGTGTCAGGTGTGTTGAAAGGAGTAGCCACATAGTGCTTCTCACCTGCCGACATGATGAAACAGCCCATAGTAAGGGTGTGAGAGAGAAAATTGTCAATTACGTCAGAGTTCTGAATAACATCTGTAGAGACCCTCCCTGTAATTTATCACACTTTTTTGGATAAAAGACATTCATGTGTTAATGAAAAGAACAAAACAAAAACATATCTATTTGTGTTTTTATTTGTGTATTTATTTAGCCTATTTATCTTCTACTGTTACCTCGATCCTGTTCTTAAATAATGTTACACTTTTATAGAATGACCCAACTATCTTCTTGGCTTTTATTTTGAAAAAGCCTGGTCACGTCCTGGTCACGTGACTGCCGTTCTCCGCTCTTCGATTCAAAACAGAAAATGACAGAAAGAAACTTAAAGAAACTAAAATCGGATCGTTTTTTTAATTGTTTTTTTTTTCGTTTTTCGTTTAGAAACAAAAAAACGAAAAACCCACTTGACTTCCGTTATTCAATTAAAAACGAATAATGAGAAAAGGAATTCGCAGAAACAAAAAACAACCCGGTTTGGATCCGTTTTTCATTTTTTGATTCAGAATCCAAAAACAAGAAAACGGCCGTTTTCTCGCTTTTGGTTTAAAACGAAAAAATAAAAAATTGTTTTTTCGTTTTTGAATTCAAAAGGAAAAACAGATTATCCGATGATACCCAGACCGTTTTTGAATTATATGCAATACTTGAATGTTATCCATTCTCAGTGATATTTTCTACAGTTTGCATGTTTCAGAGGGTGTATGTTCACCACAGTAAGGCTTTTAAAGGCAGGGTTTGTTTGCTGCTTAAAGATCATCCGTTGTTTGGTCTTGGTGGTATCACTGTGTCCTCCCAAGTCATTACTCTCCTGCATTGTCTACAAGTCATAGAAGCATTTTTCTTCCAAAAGCTGACACTGACGTGCAAGTTCCACCTTGAACTACACATTTTACTTGCAAATGTCCATAAATAGACTATGTAAACATGGTCAACAGGTTTGCGTGGCCTCTGCAGGTGAAGATAAATCACAACTTGGTTTCCCACAGGTTTTCCATGAGTTGTAAGAGCTCAGCGAGTTCACATAAGGTTTGTCATTTTGAAAACTGTTCATTGATTCAGTTTGTGTGTACAACACTATGAATATGATCACTGTCATCGGGACCACCTCAACCATCATCATACTGAATGACCGAGGTGTAGCACGATGGTGACGCAGTGTAAGCAAATACAACTGGTTTCTTTTGTTGGGCTTAGGAGGTTATCCATAGCTCAGTATTCAAATGTGTGTTCAAGTGTCAAAGGCCTCAGTTGGTCTACTGAGTACCAGAAAGAGACATCCAGGCCTTATACTCTGTGGAAAGGTGAGAAGAACAGCATGTTATGTGTGATGCGTGATAGTCTTAATTTAATTCGAATATTGACTGTAATGTTGGATTTCAAAATCGTGAGCATTATTATGTAAGTCTCTTGTGTTGAATTACATTACAATCTACAGCAGCTGTTCTGCACATTACTTATGATAATTATATATTGTGTATTTCTTTAAGAGATTTTTTTAGATGCTAAATAATGTCATAATTGATCATTCGATAAGCCACGCCCCTCATAGTTAAGGCCTACAACTTGAAATTCTTGGTTGTTTTTGATGCAATGGGTCCTTAATTTCAGAGAGAGACGGGCTGAGAAAGCAGGCTTCTCATTTCCAACAGACAACCCTCAAATGTTCTGACAATGTCGTCCTGAGCAGATTTCATCAGCTGTAGCTAGCTGGCTAAAAAAAGCAAGTGTGTGGTAGGGGCCGCTGGTTTTGAAATGATATACTCAATATTACTTTACAACCCTGTATCTTTATGATATGGACACCTTTTTAAAAAATGTTTCACCTTTGTTTGTCATGTTTTATCCATAGTTTTCGCATGGCAGACGGGTCTTAAAACTACAATACCCATAAGATTCGGCCCCTGTTGCTACCATAGACTGTATATAAGAAGTGGACATAGTCTCCATGATGTCACTCATTGGTTCGTGGACTACGGTTTTGAAGCCTCAAGTTTTGCATTTTGGCTGTCACCATTTTGCTTTTTTGCAACCAGAAGTGACATGAGAGAGTGGAGCTAAGTACAACTGAACGCTGACCGAGACATTTTTAGGCAATAGAAATGTCACAATAAACTTTCATGAACTGGAAACACACGAGTTAAAGTTGTAAAACGAAAACACGGACAACTCCCAGACCGAACAACATTGTGGTAGCGACCTGTCAATCACAAGGTAGCCACGTCCTAAAGCATACCCTGCTTTATGGTCTATTTGACTCTAAATGGGACCATAATTTACTAAATGAACATCATGCTGTATTGAATAAGACTTGAAACTAGTGATTGAGACCATAAACTCATGTTTACAATGTTTACTGAGGTAATAAATCAAGTGAGAAGTAGGGTCATTTTCTCATAGACTTCTATACAATCAGACTTCTTTTTGCAACCAGAGGAGTCGCCCCCTGCTGGATGTTAGAAAGAATACAAGTTTAAGGCACTTCAGCATTGGCTTCAATTTTCAGACCCGAAGGTTGCACACTAGTTGCTACGGAGAAGAAGCAAGGCAGAAGCGAGAATCAGAGTGGTACCGAATTTAAAACACTTCGCTGTAAACAAAACACAGTTATAGTTGCTGAATTCCTCCAAAATTAAACCCAGAAATTAAAAGTGAAGGGATTTTTTGCATATTCTAATATCAGATTTCTCAACATTGTAATCTTTAGCTCCCGCCAGTGGTTAGCAGTGCACATTTTAAGCAGTTTGAACTCTATTTGCTGCAACTCCTGATGTCGTTATCACTTTAGTTTCTCTTTCTGCTTCCACAGATGATGACACCAGCTTCCAAGAAAACATTGTACTTAGCAAATATAGCCGCTCTTGGCATTATCTGCTCTGTTCTTGCATTCTTTCTGTATTTCGAGCCTCCATCTCCTGTTTGCCCACCTACATCTACATTAGCTGATGATGGAAATTATGAAGGCATGGATCCAAATGAAAAGCCCATAGTCCTGCTGTGGTTCTGGCCTCTCGGTCAGAAGTTTGATTTCAAAGTTTGCTTTACCTACTTCAACATCGATAGCTGTGTTCTGACGGACGACAGATCCCTCTACAGCAAAGCACTGGGGGTCATTTTCTTCCATAAAGGCATATTCTGGCATTTGCAAAACATGCCGCGGGAGCCACGTCCAGCTTTTCAGAAGTGGATTTGGTTCCATGTGGAATCTCCGACTAACACCGCGAAGATACCGGGTCTGGACAACCTATTCAACTTAACACTGAGCTACAGAAGAGATGCTGACATCACGGTGAGGAATGAGCTCACTATCAGGGAGACAGAAATGAAAGAGGACTTTAATCTGCCCAAGAAAGACAAACTAGTATGCTGGATTGTCAGCAACAAAAACCCAGCCACTGGAACCGCTGTGAGAGAAAGATACTATCGTGAACTGTCCAAACACATTAAGATCCACGTCTTTGGTGCAGCATTTGGGAACCGATTGAGGTACGAGGATTATTACTCAACCATAGCTAGCTGTAAGTTCTACCTTTCATTTGAGAACTCGATCCACAAAGACTACATCACAGAGAAGGTGAACGGGCCCCTCGTGGCGGGGACGGTCCCCGTAGTTTTGGGTCCTCCGAGAGAAAACTACGAGCAGTTTCTACCCTCCGACGCCTTCATTCACATAAATGATTTCCCTGATGCAAAGTCACTGGCTAAGTTTCTGCTGGACATGAAGAACGAGACGTACTCGCGTTACTTTGAGTGGAGGAAGTTCTACACAGCCTCCCCTCATCTCCTGACAATGAGCGAGGAATTCATTCAGCCCATCTGCCTCGCCTGTGACCACATGTCAAGAGACAGGGATTTCCATGTAGTTCATGACCTTTATAAGTGGTATTCTACATGATAACGTCAATGAGAACGTCCTTTGATAGTGCAACCCGGTCTCACGGGAAGGCGTATAAATAGCACGACAATACACGGACATTCTGTGTGTGTGAGGACGTATTTTAGGCTTTTCGCGTGTTATTTGTACGCCACGCAACAAAACTACGGTAACGTCTGCAATTAGGTTTAGGCAACAAAACCACTTAGTTAGGTTTAGGAAAAACATCATCGTTGGGCTTAAATTAAGTACATAAACTAAGTAAAATACATAAGGAAACAACATAACATAAGTACTGTATGGAACTGTGACAAATGTCACTAAAAAAAACGGGACAAACGTCACTAATGTAACTTACTAAACAAAACAGCGGTCTCAAACACTTGTCTCCTGGTTGAAAGTCATGTGTTTATTGGACCCATCCACCCACTAACCGCCCACAATAAGCAGTGTGGGATCGATCTTCTCATCTCATTCTCGCAAATTTGCAAATTTGCAAATTTCCCTGAAAAAAGTCAAACTGTTCCTTTATCCCATCTACTGTTGAGTTTCTGGAAAAGGTCCATAGCAGAAAATGGTGTTACTGTAATTTTGTCAAAAAATGTAAAACTCATAGGATCAATCATTTTATAAAAAAAAAAAGTGTAATCAAATGGGACGAAAATTAGGAAATCTTTTTTTGGGATGTGGATAAGGGGTGAATTGTTTAGTCGATCGACAGTACATTAATATCATCAATGTAACTTTTGAAAATATTTTTTTTGTCTTCTTTTTAACTCTTCTTGTGTAATCATCTCTGACCTCTAATGTTCAGACGTGTTTGCCGAAGGAAGCAAAAGTCCATGCCCCGCATGTCAATCCATCTTCCTGTCACTTGTTGCCTGTTTGTGCTTTATTCAAGTGATCCAGTAGGACCAGGTGGGAGGCGCAAAAGCTTCTGACCATTTGTGTGCAGTGTTTGCTTTCACGTCATGCTTTCTTTCTGCTTCTCATGCACACACTTCAGTGTGGGTAAAAGGTTAGAGGGATGGTTATGCAAATATATCGGGTTAAAACATGATTTGTTTAGCTGGGTAAATACAAAGGGACTAATTCTCTGTTTTTACTCATGTAATGTCTACATAAATAAATCGGTGTACATGTCTGATACTGGCTGATAATACCAATATCTTCTAGGAGTTTTAAAGGAGCAAGGAAACTTTGATTATTTTATTTTACTCTGTAATAGTTTTGCTTTGTTCATAACTTAATTTAATCATGGTAAAGTTAAAAATGTATGGGTATGCCACTAATTTATGAAATTTTACAGTCAACATCTTGGAATATTTATACTGATCAACATAGTTGTTATTGAATAAAGACTAAATATAAAGACTGTCTCCTAGAGGGATTTTGAATGTTTCAACATCAAGTTTCAAAATGCATTACAACCAAATACACAACTTTTATGAAAACAAATTGTTTCAAAGTCAAATCTCAATGTTTTTAAATGCTTGACTGCCCGGTGTGACTCAGTACTGGTTGGAGCTGGTGAGTAGGTGGAGCATCAGTTAAATGTCACATCTGAAGGGATGAACGATGAGAGAAAAACCAGCTAGTTTTTGTTGCACTGCATGAGTGAGTTTCACTTGTCAGACGCGTCCTGTGCTGCTTCAGTCTGGATCCTGCAGAATATCTACACGCTCACCTTCAGCTCTACGGGACAAGCAAGTATCTTGACCAGATTTTCAACCTGCTTTACACTTTTTAGCGGAGGGACATTTTGCAGAAATTATGCTCATTTTGATCCAAACAAACTTGTAAATGTAGCTTTTCATGCCGCATGTGGTTATACTATTTAAGATATTTTAGTCAACCTTTAGATTATGATTTATTAAATGGCGTACTGCTTTTGATTCAACAGTTAGTTTAGACTTCTTTGAGAATTTAATAAGTGACACACTGCCAATACTTTGCTGAGTGGATGTGGATTTGTTCTTCTTTCCTTGCAGGTTTCATATGGCTTCTATTTTTTGTGTTTTACGAGCCACCCTGACGGCGATTCTCCTGCCGGCTGGAGTCATAGTTCTGGTTTTAATGTACCATGAATCATTTCCACCTCCAAAATGCCATCCTCCGCCGGCTCATTCAGTCCACCTGACAAAGCAGGCTACTTCTCCTGGCACCTCAAAACAGACAGAAAAGCCTGTATTGCTGTTGTGGCTCTGGCCTGAAAACAAAAGGTTTGATTTTCAAGACTGTGAGACGCTTTTCAACATTGACAGCTGCCACCTCACAGATGACAGATCTTTATACTCCAGAGCTCATGGCGTTTTGGTGTTTCACAGAGCCATCCGGGACGACCTCTCCAACCTCCCCACCGCGCCTAGAGCCAGATTTCAGAGGTGGATCTGGTTCAACACGGACTCGCCTACCAACACGCGAAGGATAGCAGGCATTCAAGGCCTCTTTAATTTAACCTTGAGCTACAGGAAGGACGCAGACATTCACGTCCGCTGGCGACTGACTCTCAAGAAGAACACAGATGAAGATTTCGTGCTTCCCAAGAAGGAACGATTGCTTTGTTGGATTGTGGGTAGCGATGACCTCCGCACAAAATCAGGGGAGAGATACAACTACTACAGAGAGCTTGTGAAACACATCAAGGTGGATGTTTTTTCCTCTGCCGAGTTCTCGAAGGGTGACAACTATTTCCTGACTATCAGCAGCTGCAAATTCTACCTTTCCTTTGAGAATTCAATTTACAGAGATTACATTACCGAAACGTTCAATGGACCTCTCGCGGCCGGCACCGTGCCGATAGTTTTGGGCCCACCGAGAACGAACTATGAGGATTTTGCCCCAGGTACTTCCTTCATACATGTAAATGACTTCCCTGATGCCGCGACACTGGCTGAGTTCCTCTTGCAGCTGGATAAGGATAATGAGGCTTATATGAGATACTTTAATTGGCGGCAATTCTATACTGCCAAACGTCATCTCACTGAGGAGAATCATGAGTTTGCACACGCTATCTGCCAGGCCTGTCGACACGTGGGCATGAACAAGGCGTACAGAGCTGTACCTGATCTGTACAAGTGGTTCTTACAGTGATGCCGTTATTGATCTGCTGTTCGAATCATGCTATACAGATAAATATTCTTGTATTGTCTATAAAAACAATTCAACTTTTGGCTCAACACAAGTAGGCTACATGTACATATCTCCAGACTTTTTCATGACCATTTTCATAAAGAAAAATAGCCCTGTGTTTAGTTTTGTGTCAATGCATTTTTTCACATAATCCAACAGCTGGTTTATTTAGCTTGAAAGGTAGGAGAATTTCCTCAACCCATAACTTAAAGCTGAAATCGGTAACTTTGAGCAAATATGATAAAAAAGTTAAGCTGTCAATCACTGCTCGTAAAACTCATGAACTCCCATCAAGCTGTCCAGGAGCATTGTTTCTGTGGGGGAGAGTAACTCCCTTTGGCCTGGACTTTGAGCTTTGTACCGTTGCAGACCTTTTACATGCACAAAAAACTATATAACTAAAGGAAAGAGAAAAAGCACAAAAGCACAATATATACCCTTTAAACTTACTAGCTGATGCCTACGAGTCAATGTGTGTATTTCTATCATTATTTTTATTAATATTAAATGCTATTGAATCATATAAAAGGGTGGAGAATCTGTAACATATTGTGATGACATGAACTATCAGGGTTGGATCCCTCCTTCTCCAGGAGTCTGTAAAGGAGGCTAAATGTGTTGCTGCTTTGAGATGGGTAATAATTAATTCAGTTTAGTTTAGTTTACATTTGAAACTTATGGAGTTACATGTCTGAATTGCTATATTTATAACAACAATCCAATATATCCGTAAGTCTGTTTTAGGGGGGAATCTTTCTAAGCATCAGACAAAGCAGTAAAAGCTGCATGTGACTTCGCAGTTGCTGGGAGTTTTATCATCCCGATCCGGTGATGAGATTCGAGTTTTATGCACCAAACTCTGAGAAAAGTTAAGGCTTTTCTGTTGCACTGCTTTTATGAAATCAAATGTTGGTCATATGTTGCACTGCACTCCACTGTCATGTTATTTCATTCAATAAGCTTTTTTTATCCTTTATATTAATTAATTATTTTCAAATCCTGTGTATAAAGAATGGCCTTAAGCGTCTGGCAAGGAGTCTCGCGAGAGTTTTTGCAAGTTTTGCAGATCTCAGATCAGATTTCGCAGTTTGCGGGCTCCCTTTTAGCTTCTAGCCACACGACCCAATTAAATAAACTGGGGAAAAAAGTTCGGAAACTTGTGTTCTGAGGATTATTTCTCTGTTTTTACAATGATAATTGGCATTGTATTTTACCTTGTTGGAAAGCCTGTTTATTTACCTTCACAATGATGTCCAACTTGTAAGGATCATGCATTTGTGGGATGAGCAGCAAAGCTGATTTTGTGGGTAGTGATTTGCCAAAATGCTCTGCCAATGGTAAACAGTGTATTCTCCTGTTGGTAATGATTCTTGTTTTCAGTTGTTTAAGAGTGTAAAGTGTAAAATAGCCAATATGTCTTGTTTGTTCCTTGTTGATAGAGAGTTCAATCATCCAATCCACTAAACAACTCAAAACAAGGGTCAATACCAACAGAAGAATACACTGTTTACCATTGGCAGAGCATTTTGGCAAATTTTTCTTGGGCGCTGCCCACATAATCAGCTGTGCTGCTCATCCCACAAATGCATGATCCTTACAAGTTGGACATCATTGTGAAGGTAAATAAACAGGCTTTCCAACGATGTAAAATACAATGCCAATTAGCATTGTAACAACAGAGAAGTAATCGACCAAACACAAGTTTCCGAACTTTTTTTCCCAGTTTATATTGTAGTCATCCATTTAGTGGCTGGTCCTGATTGTTTTGTTAATCGTCTTGCTTTGTATCCTACAAGTAATCTTTTTTTGTTGTTGTTTCTTTGCTTCTGTCGTTTTGGTTGCTAAAATGTATTCAAAAAATATTTTTTAAATAAAAAAACCCTATGTATAAAAAAATATGTTGTATTAGTTTTCTATCCATGTCTTCATGCCTTTTTTTATGTGTTGTGAAAAGACGAGTTGTTGTTAGACGAGTTGTTTCCTTCACTCACTGTTTGTTGTTCAACTGATCCAGAGTCTGTGAGCTCCACTCAAGAGCCTGAGGACTGTCTTACAGCTTTCTACCTATTATGGTGTTTGAATGTTTCCATCCTCATGTGGGCGGATGCTGCGCCTCGTGCTCTCTTGGCTACTGCCCT
>CAKAKQ010033224.1:0-11416 GCA_916700675.1 Helicolenus avius
GCCAAACCACCGAGCTGTGAATGCGGTGAGGAATTAAAGCGGGAGTGGAAGAGGAGGAGGAGGACGAAGGAGGAAGTTTTGTGTTGTTTTTTTTTTTTCTTTCTGTCTCGTGGAGAGCTCAGAGATCACAGAGAACTGGTGAGTGAACTCTTCATCTCATATGTAAAAAAAAAAACACATTGTCATTAATCTTTCAGATGCAACAACTCACTGGAAGTCTTTCACAACTTCCAAACGTCTCTTATTTATTTATTTATTTACACATATATACAACTGCACAAAATCCAGTCAATGAAAAAAACAAACAAGAAATGTGTCAGGAGAGGTCAAGAAGCCACAAAGGACTTCGCACCAACCTCTCTTAAAATGTCCTGTGATGTTGTTGTATGTGATCTAACTAGCAGCTTAAAGGGAAACATTGAATTTCCAACTTCCAAACACTTCCACTTTTGCTTCCCTTCCATAATAATTCAAACACAGTTTATTCTAACTCTCCACTGTCCTCCGGCTGCAACTCTTTCACTCTCTCTTGTGACATCTTGATTTTCCTCTGAATGTGCCACAAATGAGAGGCTGACTACTGTGGCAGCGTGCAGATGATGATGATGGTGGTGGAGGTGATGATGATGGTGATGTCAGTTCTGTTGGCAGATGCAAATGAGCAGATATCAGCAGGTTCACCGAGAATAGGTGCTAAGCGTCAACACCCTCTGTTTTTTTTGGTTTGTTCAGCTGAAAGTTTAGGAAGAATTAATCAAGTTTCAGAGTGACATGTTGTGAAGTTGTGACACCAAGGGAACACTTAAATATGTTGTGAGTTGTTTATATATACAGACGATTAGACTGTTGTCAGGCTATTAAATAGGCGTTATCAGTCGCTATAAGCCCCATAGATGTGGGTCAATAGGGGCCTACTACACCTACACCAACACAAAACACAGGACTTTCACCCAGGGGACCAGAGTTCGCATCCCGCATTCGTAGTTATTTTAACCCAAAATACGTATTTTACAAAGTGTTTTTGTTGCCTGAACCTAAAGAAGTTGTAATTTGTTGCCTAAACCTAAAGAAGTTGTAGTTTTGTTACATAAACCTAAAGAAGTTGTAGTTTTGTTGCCTAAACCTAAAGAAGTTGTAGTTTTGTTGCCTAAACCTGAAGAAGTTGTAGTTTTGTTACGTAAACCTAAAGAAGTTGTAGTTTTTTTGCCTAAACCTAAATAAGTCATAGTTTTATTGCTTAAACCTAACTATATTTTGTTGCCTTAACCTAAAGAAGTTATAGTTTTATTGCCTAAACCTAACTGTGTTCAAAACGTGACGTTTCATTCAGTTTTAAAACGTGTTAGAACGGCCTGATAACAGTCGAATCGGGTGCATTATGAGGCTCAAGGTGAAACAATGCTGTGCAGGATAGTCTACATACAGTATTTAAAGCACTGATGCCTGGGATCCCACACAAATCGTCCTTTGTAATTGTTCCGGGGTCCCGGGCATGTGTTAAGAGTCAGGAATATGTGGTCTACTGTTGATCAACGGTGAGGTTGTCTCGGTGTGAAACAGCTCAGGATACCGTCTGAGTGAAGTGTGGACGGACAGACAGCAGGTCTGGGACCAGCTCAGAGGTGACGTCTCGGTCTCAGCGTAGAGCACAAAGTATGTAAAAGCTCAGTGGGGCTGGTACTGAACAGTGAAGTTGTGTGTGTGTGTGTGTGCTCGTCTTTACAGTGGCTGGCTGCATACAAAGCTGTCCGTCAGTGGGGAGTCCCTGACCTTTATTTCCGTCAATCTTCTTTCTTTCCTCGTTCGCTCTTCGCTCCCATCTTCACGCCCCCCTACTGCTGCCACCACTCCTCCTCTTTTCTTTCTTTCTTTCTTTTCATTTTTATAAGGACAGTAACGCTGCATCTCCACAACTCCTGCAACTTGCATGCACACGCTCCCATCATGCTCTTTGGTCTCCACAGTGAGAACCGGACGGAGCAGTACATAGGTAAAGCAATTAAAGAGCCTTGCTGTCAGACGGTATGCTGTGTACTATATCAACACAGTCTCACAGCAGTTTGTGAAATAGTCACGAAATTTAATCTGTTTGATTCATGTACAAGGACACAAATCACAAAGATCGTGTTATGGGTTTAAATAACTCTGGAAATGGCGTAACTTAAGTAAGGAAGTTACGTGTCAAATAAAGCAACGTTGACTTCTGGTTTCACACGGGACACAAACACCGGTCATCTGGACGAAAGTCTTGTGTTTTTTGACTCATCCATCCACCCTAACGGCCTCCCTACTCGGCGTTCTTTATACTTCTCGGTTCACAATTACGTGGATTACATAAGAATTGATTTTGTGTTGACCATCACGAAAAAAAAGGGAAATTCGTGTCTATGTACATGAATCAATACGTTAAATTTCTTGACTATTTCACGAGCTGGGCTGGATATACTGCTTATCTCTCTCTCTGACACACACAGACAGGATAATCTCAAGGAGTGGTTTGGCATTTCACCCTTCACCTCTGCCTCCCTCCCCTCTCTTTGTCTTTTGGAGCTTTGTCTTTTCAGGTGAATGGGTTCATGTAGGACGAAAGGTGAACCAGGCGCTCACTCTTTCTTTCTCTCTCTCTGTCTGTCTGTCACTCAGGTTGAGTGCTGTCATGTCTCTTACATCATGTTTGGCCCGCAGGTGTCTGTTAAAATCATGCATCAGGTCAGGACACGATTTAAATCAGGGAGAAGTTGTATGAAACTCCAGGTAACCGTGGCAACAGTACTTATGCTCCACGCTACAGCCACCGGTTAACTCACCGACAAACTTCATCCCAGCTTTCACCTCACATGTGTTACCATTTACATTCAAGTCACACAACTATGCATCTGATATTTTCTAAAAAATAAAACCCAGAAGGTCGTTTTCAAGGTATCAATTGGAGACACTCCAGGCAAAAACAGAGTTTTTCAAGGCACTGATCAATTTTGGCCTATTTTGCTTCCATGCTAGTCTTCTTTCAGACTAATGGAAAGAAAACATCCAGAATAAACATTTAAGTGTTTATTTTACTACCTTTTTTCCATTTGCGAATGTAGATTTCTCCCAAATTCCCCAAAAGTTAGCATTAGATAATGTCTAATTTGCACATTTTGTGTTGATAAATGTTTATTCACCTTGCATTCGGGAGTTTTACAATACATCTTTTCAGTCCCAGAGCGTCCCACAGCGGGGAAATTTGCAATGTTATTGAATGTTAATACCACTTATATACCTTTTAAACGGAAGGGGATTTTTATTCAAATTACATATGGACTCAACCTGACAGCATGTATAGCCTACACATTTCAAGTAATTCATCTTAAAAGCTTTCAGAAAATGAACTGTAACAAGACAAGAAGTGTAGTTCTAATAAATCCAGATATTTAAATCTAAAGCTGACTTTCAGTAAGTAAGGAGAGTTTTTGAGGATTGTGGAAATACCTAACAGCAGTAAGTGTCATTAAACAACCCTTTTTTTTCTCTGGGTGTTTATTTTTTTATGGAAGATCGGATGGTTAGCGCTGTGAGTAATGGCAACTATGAGGGCACTCGGAGAGCGCAGACCTCAACCAAGGCCGCTTCTATAAGTGAAAAATAATGCATGTATCCGCCCCCGTGATTCAGATCTGCTCCATAATGTAATGGGTTCTTTGGCCCATGCTTCACCCTTTCTCTTCTTTTTGACAAACAAACCGAACCGAAAACATGACCTCCTTGGCGGAGGTAATTAGAGCTATACCGATAAATCAACCAGGCTCATTAATCGTCCAATATCAGCTCACTGCAGAGATGTTGCTATCGGTATATGTTCAAGATTTCACAGACCGGAAGAAAACAAGCAGTTCCGGTAACATGTTTCTCTCCTCAGATGTTTTCAGAATCGTCTTGTAGTGCACGGTTTAGCTGTAAAATGAGAAAGTTTGTGACGCCGCCGCCATTGTGAAATCTGGTGAAGAAACGCCAAGTTCCAGTCACATGACCGGAGCACAGCCAATAGGAACGCTCTCTCTGAAATGACCTGTGATTGGTCAAAGTCTCCCGTCACCGGCTAGATTTTCTGAAGCTTGAAAACAGAGCCATGAGGAGGAGCAGAAGTCTAGTTTTCTCTCGGAACACTTGAATTACAATATGCTGAAAGGTTATTATGGAAGTTTTGCCCAATGATGCCAAAAACATACTGCCTACTGCAGCTTTAAGTCAATTAGTCATTTTAATGCCTTTTTTTTTCATGCTGAATGACTTATTCCCAAGTAACATCTCTGGTAAATAAGATTTAAAGTGGGGCTGTTGTGTGATTCTTTGTGGAGAAATTTAGTTTTACAGATCTGTCGCTTAAATCGATTAGTCGATAAAATCATGTGTTAGTTGACCAAGAATGTCTTTGGTCGAGGACCATTTAGGGCTGTCAATCGATTTAGGTATTTAGTCTCGATCGGTCACATGGTTGTCCACGGTTAGTCACGATTAATTACAGGTTGATTGCACATTTTTGTGTCTGTTCAAAGTGTGCCTTAAGGGGAGTTTGTTGAGTATTTGGTGCTCTTGTCAACTCGGGAGTACGCGTCATGTATGCAAATGTGTATTTGTTATTGGAAATCAATCGCAATTGCTCACAATTAAAAAAACAAATGTGAAAGATCCATATCGAGATGGCTTGTTTATGTTATTTATGTAAAAGAAAATAATCCATCTGTCTATATATTGTTACCGGATTTTAGTGTCGGTCTCAAAAATATACCAAACTAACCCGTTAAGTGTACCTGTTAAGTCTTTATATCAGGCATTATTTTTTAACATATTTGTCATACTTGCGTTAGACTTTTGAATGAATTTGTTGCATTGCGTTCTAAATGATTATTTGATGTGAGTGCTGAAGTGAGAATTTGTGCGTGTGCATGTATGTATGTGTGTGTGTGTGTGTGTGTGTGTGTGTGTGTGTGTGTGCACCGTTTCCTATACATCGGACGTCTCAGCAGAGCAGACAAAGGTTTTTTCCCCTCTCTCCTCCTGACCTCCTATATCCTCTCCACATTGTTCTCTGATTCCTATTGAACCAGGAGTCCACAGAGA
The DNA here is from genome assembly GCA_916700675.1 of Helicolenus avius. Lineage (NCBI taxonomy): Eukaryota > Metazoa > Chordata > Actinopteri > Perciformes > Sebastidae > Helicolenus > Helicolenus avius. Next base: position 5,101 of record CAKAKQ010033224.1, read on the forward strand.
AACACCACAATGGAGAATATAATGGTGTGTCTGTATGTGTGTTTGTGTGTGTGTGTGTGTGTGTGTGTACTCCTGAGCCTCTCCTTTAGCGCAGTGTGAGGCCAAGCCAATCACACAGAACAATGCTGGGTTCGGGGAAGCCTTCTGATCTCTTTAAATAAAACCCTCGCATTGTCTTCTTCTGGAAGAATCACAAGAAGTGTGAACGTTAAAACACTCGGCTGGTTGACTGACTGATGAACACGCCGACATCCGACAGCCGACAGTTTCATCCCCATGTGACAACAGAAACTTTTCATCTGACTCTTTTCGCTGCTCGTTTATTAGGCTACGAAAAAGTCTCTTTAATACGATCACATCGTGATACCCTTCTACACATTTTAGCCGTCCAAATGAATGACTATTGCCCGGTTCAGACTACACAATATCAGCCCGATTATAGCCCGACACGGCCGTCGTAGGGTGTCGGATGTCGTGTGCGACAATTATTGTTTTATCTCGTGTCGTGTGTCATAGTACACGACAACCGACGCAGAAAGTAGACAGAAAGTCTAGCATGTTTGATTTTTTTTTTTTTGCTTTCCACGACGTGTTCCATCACAGTCGTGAATTTGACCGGCTGAGCACGGACGTGTAGTCTGTCATGTGTCACGACAAGAATTTATGACTCTCAATCGCCTATCTGACATAGTGACCATCGTAACCGTCAAAAATATCGTTTGGTCTGATCCCGGCATAAGTAGTGAATTATATCATTTTTTTAAAAATGTTTAGATAAGGATGCAGCAATCAAACTTTTTCAGTCCCGATAGCGATACCTGGACTTTGGGTGATCAGCTGATACCGAGTACCGATCCGGTACCAGTGTTTAATTAATAAGCTGTATGCCTCACTGTTTGGAAGAGACTGGGATCGTTCTTTTATGTGTAAGGCGGCATCAGGCTTGACTTAAACACTGCTTTACTTGCTTTGTAAAACAAAATGTAACCAATAAAAACATAAATATAAGTAAGGGATAATGTACAACGAGCCGGTCATTGTTGTGAAAGAATCCTCTCATCGCCCTGAAGGTTGATTCTTTCACAACAATGACCCGCTAGCTGTACATTAACCCGCTTATTACACAGCTACTTACTGAATAAATCAATATTTTGACACAAAAACGGTCCGCCAGAGTCGGACATCAGAACTGCGCCGATAGCAACGGTCTGTTATACATAGAGAAAATGAGCGTGATATGGGACCTTTAAATGTGAATATTTTCTGGTTTCTTTCCTCCTCTATGACAGTAAACTGAATATCTTTGAGTTGTGGACAAAACAAGACATTTGAGGACGTCATCTTTGAGGAAACACTGATCGACATTTTTCACCCTTTTCTGACATTTTATAAACCAGACAACTAATCGCTTAATAGAGAAAAATAATCGACAATGAAAGTAATCGTGAGCTGCAGCCCTAAAAATGAAAAAGGTGTTTAAATTATGACCTGCAGTGTGTACTCACGTGACTTTTTCTGTGTTATACAGCAATGAAACATGTTTTTTCATGTTTCATTGCATGAAAACATGAAAATCTTTTACTACTTGAACTTGAACTTGAATACCGGTGATTTCACTTTGACTTTTTGGACATTATTTCATTTTTTAAGCCCAATTAAAAAGAAAACACACAACAGAAACAATCCTTTTGAGTAGCCGCTAATTGTGTCGATTGATGATTAATCCATCAACAGCAAACTAATATGCCGCTATTTTAACAATCAGTTAGATGTTTCAGTTAGTTTTCAAGCAAAAAAACTATTTTTTTGTTTATTTTTTTCACTTTTTTTGCAGGCTTTTAGTCGTGTGTAGCGTGTGGTTGGCATCTATTATTTTAGAATCAGCATTATTACTGTTATAATTCCATTTTTAATAATATCTTATTCCCCTTTTGCTGTAATACCTTCTCATCTTATACCTTTTTATCTTATTTTTGTTGTTTTGTATATGTAATACTTCTTATATGTTCTTATTTTATATGTAATTGTCGTATATGGTCTTTTTTTATTTAAAGCACATTGAGTCTACGCCTGTCGTATGAAATGTGCTATATAATATATATAATATGTTACCTTTGGGACATTGTGATTCTCAATGTCCTCTGATAGTTAACTGACACAATTAATCAGAAATCCAGAAAATAACCGTCAGTTGTACTTTAAAAAAGCGTAGAGATGTTGTTGGAGGTGGTGACATCTGCTTGACGCAACTTTTTGTGGTGTCAATTATGAATTTCATAGTTCATATATTCAGGCAAAGTGTTTCTCTCTTCTCGCTCTGTGACTTAAAAAGCGGATAAAATGAGATTATCCAGGTTAATTCTCCACTACATCCTTTGATAAGAGCGCGTTATCACGGTCGGGTTTCTATGCCTCACAATGTCCTCTTTTGCATTATGCAACAGCCCGCTCTCCTCGCGTTAATGATTCTGTACATCAATATCACAAAGACAAAAAATCCAGTACATTTAGTGTAAGTGCTGAGAATCGCTTCTTTCTTTTTTTTTTATAAGAGCTGCCTGATGTGAGAGCTTCTTGGTCACCCTTTAAGTGCCGAGACGCAATTTTTTTTTATATCTTTGAGGCTAACAGGGCGAGAAAGAGCAGTAATTATAAAGTGGAGATGTTTAAAGAAGCAATTCATCTCTTTGTGAATGGAAACACAAAGGTGGAAAGGTTCTCGTTGCCTCATCTTTGGGACTTTTTTTTTAAAGACACTTTCCACCTGTTGCCTTAATAGAGAAAGAAAAAGATGACTGAACTTCATAGGAAACACACACACACACACACACACACACACACACACCCCGTGGTTCATGCTGGGCGGGTGATAAATTACAAGTCTTAAACTGGTGATGGGCCACTCTCAAGAGACACCTAGAGACACACACAACCCTGCAAACGTCTACACACACACACAGCTTCAAGGTAAGACTCCTGCAGCAAAACCTCAATCATATGAGTGAGATGCTCGCAAGGTTAAATATCTTCTTCTTTCATGTGTTTGTTTGTGAGGCGTGTGTGTGTGAGGTAGTTTTATGTTCTGTAAAGCTGCAGATTAAAAACAGGGATTGTAAATGATATTTGACTCTTTTTACGTTCCGCCAGCTGTGCTCTTTGGATTCATCCACGAACGCTGTCATAAGCTCATAATAACGCGCTAATAATGCAGGAGGTTTTAACCCCGCGCTCTCAGCCACGGCAGGCTATTTATCAACAGCTGTAAATCAAGTTTTTGAAGAAGAAAGAACGGAAGCATTCTTGAACGCTGCCCTGCGTTTCTCATGAACACTTTCTAATCCCTTTAAGAAAGAAGGAAAGCATTTCTGAACTTTTCCTCTGTGTGTGTGTGTGCACGCCTGTGTTTGGATGATGCACGTGTGTTCATTCAGCACGCAATGTCAAAATACAAGCTCCTACAGGACTAAGGTGTGTTTCATTAAATATAGTGTTGAGAGAGAAGCTTTTGTTGGGAAGTATGTGGGTTATTTTTTTAAAATTCTGATGTGTTGTCCGTAGCTACAGGTTCCTTTTGTCTCTCCGTTCCCATAATGCTCGTCACATAACGGCCCTGTATTGTTCAGCGTACGAGACATGAATGAGCATGAAGCGTGCGTACTTTACACTCTGTTTTACAAACTGTTAGTTACACCTCTGTTTATATACAAACATATTTATTACTTCTCCGTACATACTGCATTCCTGTTAACTAGGGCTGTCAATCAATTAAAATAGTTAATCGCGATACATTTTTTATCTGTTCAAAAACGTACCTTAAAGGGAGATTTGTCAAGTATTTAATACTCTTATCAACATGGGAGTGGACAAATATGCTGCTTTATGCAAATGTATGTATATATTTATTATTGTAAATCAATTAAGAACACAAAACAATGACAGATATTGATCCAGAAACCCTCACAGGTACTGCATTTAGCATAAAACAATATGCTCAAATCATAACATAGCAAACTGCAGCCCAACAAGCAACAACAGCTGTCAGTGTGTCAGTGTGCTGTCTTGACTATGACTTTCCCCAAAACTGCATGTGATTATCATAAAGTGGGCATGTCTGTAAAGGGGAGACTCGTGGGTACCCATAGAACACATTTACATTCACTGATCTGGAGGTCAGAGGTCAAGGGACCCCTTTGAAAATGACCATGTTAGTTTTTCCTCGACAAAAAATGTTGCGTAAGTTGGGAGCGTTATTTAACCTCCTTCATGACAAGCTAGTGTGACATGGTTGGTACAAATGGATTCTTTAGGTTTTCTAGTTTCAGATGATGCCAGTATCTTCACTCTAGCTTTAAAACTGAGCCCGCTACAACCTACAAATTGCTTTAATGTGTTAAAATTAATTTGCTTTAACGAGTTATTATTGCGTTAACTTTGACAACCCTAAGTTTTAGTAATTAGTAACATTTACATTACTATCTTATATTTACTTATGTTCATATTCATTTTAACTGCACTATTTTACACCTTAGGTTATCATTTTGCTTTTACATTTACTTGTGTGCTTTCCTCTTTTATATGTATATGTCTTATGAGCATTGTTGAAGCAATGTGAGTCCAAAGATTTTCATTGCTGAGTTTGACAAATGACAAATAGAGAACCTTAAAGAGAGAAAAAAGAATAAAAAAATCTCATGAGAGGATTTAGTTGTTGCTGTGACCCTGAGGTGGAGCTTTAAATGAACAAAGTGTGATGAAAGTTAGCTGCAGAGATATTGAAGAATTTGACATTTTACAACGAACTCAATGCCCGGAGGCTTTGAGGTGGAGGTCAGCTCGCCTTTTTATAATAGATTCAGCTTCTTTTTTACGACTTTTTTTTCCAGCGTTAACCAACAGATTTGCATTGCCATCAGAGAAGGGCGCAACAAACAGACGCTTTTTTGTATTCGCCGTGACTGAAGCTCCTTTTTTTTCTCCAGCCGATTTGTTTATTTCTGTGCCGATCATGAGAATTCACAAACACGCTATTGATACGCGAGCTCTGCACGCACAAATAAAAAAAAATAAACAGTCACCATACTTCCTGGTTCATTTACATGACTTTCCCCCCCTCAAACAACGCCGCCTTGTTCTCAAATGAAACCTTAAGTTGATTTTTTTTTAAAAACACAAGACTCCCACTCTACACCTGTTTGTGCGTGTGGTCATTTGCAAATGACCGTTTGTTTGCTCCACAGCAGTCCAGTGGCACGATTTGCATTTTCATTCAAAATCAGTGAAACCTAAAGTGACAGAAGGCCGTTATGTGTCCGCTTTGTTATAAGTTGGTTGCTTGTTTAACTCTGACATTTGTGGTTATTGTGCAACATACAAAAACAGATCCGCTCTGACACTTCTTTGAGCTCTGATATGACTCTCATTCATGGTGCGATTCATATCTTTTAGTCCCTAATAAATGAAAGAAACTACTTCCTCTGCATTGAAGCCTCTTTAAAATCTTTTCTGATGTTTCTGACGGAGGATGTAACTGCAGCTTTTCTGCATTTTTTTTTTTTATCTCCCGCTCACCACATCTGCATGATGATAACTTCTTCGGAAAAATCGCGTGCTCACTTTTTCGGTCCCGTGCAGCGAGACGGTGGGATATCTCCGTCTCCATCGCGTATCCCCCCCGCCATTCTCAACATCTCAATTTAAATAATGCCGGATCAAACCTACAAAGTCAGCAGGGAAATAAAACATGAAAATACATGATGTATGGTATATCTCAGTGTGTCAGAAAGAGGGAAAAAAAGAGATTGATGGTAGATGGTTTCGTAGCAACAGTTACAAACCCTGAACTAGTGTTATTATACTCGCTGTTGTTCCTCCGCAGTCAGATAAGGATTCCCCCCCCATGTTTTAATGCTTTTTTTTAATGTCTTGGTTTTGTCATTAGCTGAAGTGTTACACAATTGAAGGAGAAACCACCCAGATAAATTTCACTATGTGGCATTTAACTACTTTATCAGCCTGTCACCTCTAAACACAAAGACTCCTGCAGACTGTGTGAAGAATGGAGGACTTTCTCCACAAATTATAAAACAATATCTACTTTTTAGTCGTGTAGAAAAGTGTTTTTTTGTTTATTATGAATATATAATTTAAAGTAACTATGAGGAACTTTAATTTTGTGTTGATTTTGGCGGTACCTCCCGGTGGAGCGGTAGTGTTTCCTAGCACCAGAGTTCCGTTAGAAAACCTCTCATTTTACTGCAGCGGGGTCCGACAGTCTGCAGTCCTGGTTCTGGTTCTCCCGTGGCATCCCCTTCCCAGC